>PQVD01000232.1:539-27043 GCA_003012265.1 Setaria equina
AAAAAAAAGAAAGCTAGAAATGAGAATTCACACTATAAATATATGATATATTTACCACATGAACAAATCCAGCGCCAGTTAAACAAACAGATATAAATATTGAAAGAAGTTGCGTAAGACGTATTGAAGATGATGTTTTCAATACATTCAGGTATTGTAAAATATCTGGTACTGTCATTAAACGTAATGCACGCAAAAAACGTAAACCTAAAATTAATTTCTAGACATGATCAAACTTTTCAAAATGATCCAAAAATTTCAAATGCATACTTATTGTGATTTTCATATAATTTGCANNAAAAAAAAAAAAAGATCAAACAATTTACCTAGCCAATTTCGTTCCAAATAAATGGCAACAAAGCTAGGTGGTATTGTGAAATAATCGATGAAACTGTAAACTTCCAGCAAAAACCATACTTTATCAGAAGCAGCAATAAACTACAGAAAAAAAAAAATTGAGATACAAAACAGAAAGAAGAGGAAATTCCTAAAATTATTTATCATTAAATTACTAGCGTGAAATAGTACAGCATGGGATTAATTGGCTTATATTAAAGAAATCAAAAATTATGCAACAATAACATCTAAAAATATCATTTGAAATTGGGAAAGTTAGTGAAATTATTCAATTTCAAAATAATTAGTGGTTAGTGAAATAAATCACCAATTTTTCTCAAAATTTGATGAAAAAATTAGTTTAATTCATTATTATTACTGAAGATATTATATTGTTTAAAATTTAGGGCACCAAATTTATTTTGAAAGAATGAAAACAAACTCGTATGAAAAAATAAATAAGGAAGAAAATATTGAAGCCGAGATCGATTTGTTGTGATGGACTGTCGGACCATGATACACAAGTTTCCACTTGAAAATTTGGACTAAAATTTTGACACTTGTTGGAAAATTTAGTAAAACTTCAGTATGGCGAAAAATTTCTCATTTCCAAGATATCAGAAATCCTGGCTAATAAGTGATGATAAAAGATAATATATTCTGATACTACTAAAAAATTCAAAACGCTTTGATTGCACAATGAAAGACAATGAAAGAAAAGCTGCGATATATTATTAAACAATTATCAAGTTTTAAAACGTTTCTGGTTAAAATGTCTTTTGCGAAACGTCTTGGCGATAAGTAAAGTCATATGAGATCTGCTAGCTAAATAAGCCATAAATCAGTTAATGTCTAATTAGAGTACAGCATTTGCTTGAAAAACTGAGAAGGGAGAAAGGGTAATCAGCTGGCAAATGATCCACAGAATTGGTAGGAACAAGTAATTCTATTATGAATGTCGATTCACTAATTGAAATTATTGGAAATTATATTATGAATATGAATTTGCCGATTGAAATTGTTGGAGATTTACATTACGAATATTGATTTACTAATTGAAATTAAAAACGATCCTTATTGATTAGGACTTTATAAATGCAAAATTAATATCAAAAATAAACTTCACTTATTGTCACTTGTGATGTAGAAAACAATTTAAACTTTAGTGTCAGTAGACCTTTTTTTTATGGTAGCAAAATTAAACGTATTCTAGTGAAAATGAGTTATGAGTTGTAAAAGATCAGGATGAAGGACAGTTTTTTTATTTTACAGTCTAGGCTGTTAACATCATGATTAGATATAA
The DNA here is from genome assembly GCA_003012265.1 of Setaria equina. Taxonomy (NCBI): domain Eukaryota; kingdom Metazoa; phylum Nematoda; class Chromadorea; order Rhabditida; family Setariidae; genus Setaria; species Setaria equina. The sequence continues at coordinate 2,179 of PQVD01000232.1, forward strand.
TGAATTTATAAATTATAATATTTATATAGTCATTCCTTACTTATAAGTTATGTAAAAAATAGATAAATTTGAAAATAGGATAAATATAAATTCGTTTTCTTTATAAATTTTGCCAATTTTATCGATATCTTTCCTTTGATTCATAGTACCCTACTAAAAGCCAATAAATTATTAAGTATTTCAATTTTTTCATCCTCTTCTCCTGTTGTACTCTTAACGGTAACTGCTATTGCTTCATGAATAATTTAGGAAAACAATTCCTTTTTATACCAAATAAAGAGAACATTTAAATTGCTCTAAACTATTTTGTGTCTAGATATTTGGTGCAAAATTTATATATTTATATGCCTTTTTATTTTTTATTTAAAAAAAAAAAAGCAATGAAAAGGAACGAAAATTTTTACTTTGATTTTTTCTAGTGAAATAAAGGAAATAATTATTGTTTTTATAAGTTATATAAAAACCATTATCAACTATTTACAGTAGGATAGAGAAAAAGAAATTGTAAAATATCCTACGGTATAATGAAACTATACAAATCTAAAAAAGCTTTAATTTTTATTATAGCAATAAATAAAAGATGACATTTTAACCAAATGTGTGAAGGGTAACAAAATTTTTATAAAATAATTGAAGAAAAAAAGGAAAAGGAAATTGAAAAAAAGAAAGATGAAAGGAACATTATTATTGTAAAAAAAAAAAAAAGGTAGTAAAATAAAATGGCAGACAATTTAATATTAACAGTATGTTTGCTATTATCTTCTTTCATCTTAAACAATTTATAATGATGTATAAAAAAGCATCAAGCAAATCTATTTTGCAAATTTATTTAAATATTGTTATCAAATATCAGGAGTGAGAAATATTCAATAATAAGTATCCGAAAAATGATATTGTTAGAAGGTGAAAAATTAAAATTTATTTAATCAAAAGCTATGTTCCATCTTATTATTTAATTATTTACTTTGTTTCCTGTATTATTGGTAAGTATTTATTAAGAGAGATATAAGTTATACCCTAAAATCATCTTTAAATAATATTTTCTATTATTAAAGTAAAAATTACTTACTGTGAGGCATCATAAAAGTAGATAATAAGCGAACCAATAGATAGAACAAATACTAATACGACCAAAATCCGGCCTGTCATACTTTGGCCTGATATTAATTCACCAGCCCAATCTTTTGCTTCAGTCATCCAACCAATTTGTACTTCTTCCTGTTTTAAAGTAACACCATCTAAATCACCTTTTAATAATTCATGCTTCCCTTCATCCTGAAAATAAATCATGCGAATGAAAAAGGGAAAAAAGCTTAAATTTCACAAACAACCTTTAATATATAAATAGAAGATCAAAGGAAATAAATTTAAAAGTTTTTAAAAAAAATAATAAATTAAGAAAATTGAAAAAAAAAAAAACTAACTTGGTCAAAAGTTGTATCAATTTCGTCTCGTTCTCTTCGTTGGCAAAAAATATGTGCTATAATTCTCCAAATAACAACCAGTAACATTGATACACAAAACGTTACTATGCTGGAAAAAAAAATTTAATATAAAAAGGGAAATTAAATTTAAAGTAAACAAGTAATCAGGATTTTCTTTTTTCTTTTTTGGCTTGATGAATCGGGATAACAAAAGGGCTTTTATGAATATGATTTCGAAATCAAAAAAAAAAAAAAAAAATCCTCAGATTTTTTAATAATTTTAATTTTTAAAAATTTTTTTTGTTNNAAAAAAAAAAAAAAATCCTCGGACTTTTGAATAATTCAAAGTTTCAAAAAGCTTTTCAGTTCAAATCTTTGTGTGTGTGTTTTTTTTCTTTTTTTTTTTAACTGAATTGATGATGGATTTTGCAAAAATACAAATGAAAATAAGTAAGATCGAAAAAAAAAGGATAAATAGTAGTCGCAAAAACATTCCGAACGAGGAAAACCTAGATTTGAAAAAAAGTAATTAATGAAGTAAATGTTATCATAGGTGTTAAACTTTTTATTTTAAATTAAACTGCTTTATTAATATTATAGAATATATTATGGTCGATTAATTATTCATTTCACTTGCAAATATTTATATGCATCACTTATAAAATCATAGTTCAATAAACAAATAGAGGAAATTTTTTTTTTGGATTACCACAACATGCTACTTTTAGAAGGAGGAAGCTGAATTGCATTTGATGTATGTCACGCCGTTAACACAGAGGAATGATTTAAAATGCCCAGCAAATCTTCAAAAATGAATACAAAAAAAGTTTCAGTGATAAAATTGAAATAATGAAACTTTTGAAATTCAGTGCAATTTAATTTCGAAGCTTATAAAGACGTAATCAATATAAAATCAAGCATAAATTAGCCTATCATGTCGTCTTGAATTTATTCTTTCTCGGTAATTCAGATATTTCGTATTTCTCGGACATAATGTTTAAAGTTTTTCACAAAATTTTTTTTTTCCTCGTTTATGCGTATGTATAAAAAAAAAAAAAAAGAANNAAAATTTTTTTTTTCCTCGTTTATGCGTATGTATTTTTCGAGAAAAAAAGAAATATTCAAATTGTGAATTATATTTCAAATACTGTATAGCTATGGTAAGAACCAGCTCTGGATGGTGCAAAATATTGGATAGTACCAGTGCTTGAGAATAGAAGTTAGATGATGACAAGATATTGTATTAAGAGCCTTTTTTGAACTTTTTTTAATTTCAGGTGAATTGATCTTTAGTCCATCATGTGTATTTAAAATGGAAAATCTTCTTCTTCTTAGAATTCAAACATTATTTCTAAAAAAAAAAAAAAATTATTAATATTAAAAAAAAAAAAATATTTAAAAAAAAAAAAAAAAAAAAAAAAAGAAGTACTAAGTTAACTTCTGAGATACCGTACCCATATTTCAACTATTGTTTGCTGAAAAATGATCAGTTCACGATGACAATATTTGCCTCACTATAAATGAACACTTCAGTGAATAGTTGGAGAAATTCACATCCAGGTAGTATATTATTTGTGTTGGGTAATGATGGAAATTTATAACCAGATAAAAATGAAATAAATTATGACTTAAAAGGTATTAAACAAATTAATGAAATTAAAAAAAGGAGACTGAAGGATGTTATAGGCAAAAAAAGAAATTATCTCGAAAAGTGGTCAATTGGGAATGAAATATCATTATTGCGAACAGCATGTTCTTGCGGAGTTCCGGTTATCCAGGAGTTATTCAACTAAGGATCATACAAGTGTTTGTAACTGTTATATCATATGCTAAAATTATTGCCTGTAATGGAGGTTACTAAAGGTCATTATTTTTTCTTCCTTTAATTATCCATAAAATTTGGACTTCATATTGAATTCTATACAAAAAAAAGAGAAAAATAGTCAGAAAAATATAAGAACTATTTTGAAAGTTTTGAATTAATAAGTTTATTGAAATTCTTCGCAAGAAAATTTGGAGTCAAAATAATGTTTAATTTGTTTAAAACTTTAATTTCAGCATCTATTAGAGTGTATTATTTTTTGAATTACTGTAGAACACTAAATATCATAAATCAGATTACAAATAATTTGCAATTCAATCATTCTTCCTATATTCATTTCTTTTCTTCTTCCTTCCGCTAATTCCATCAAATAAAATCTAAGATGCCTTTCGTTATTACTATTAGCTTATTCGTCAAAACTATCAAATTTCAAGCTGTAATGTCAAATAACAAGCTCACATCGATAAGAAATTGCTAAAATTTTCAATTTGGCCAAACAATAAAAGTGAAACAAAAACAATTAAAAGTTATAAATTATGTTAATGTGAAGTGAATTAAAAGTTGCAAAAAATTAAATCATAATAAATAGTCGAAATAAAAAAAAAAAAAGAAACCTTGAAAGCAGAAAGCACCAGTATTTTCGTTCTTCGAGGCACTTTCGTTCATCATCGGTCATTTCTTGAAAGGCACGGGACATATTGCAATGCATCGGGTAACCATAAGGAGCCGGCGGAAACCCTTTAGATCCACCGGAACCCGGATGGTATACATCACTCATCCTTGATAACTTCTCTTTTAATTAAATTAATTACCAATAAAGTAACACTGTAAAGGGCAGAAGAGCACCAACTTATATGAAGTTTTATAAATTCAAATATATATATATATAAACTTGTAAATATCAATACTGCTCTGCTGCTAAGTGCCGTAAGTTAATAGTACGTCCTTGTGGCTGCTCATTCTAAGAGCAAAAGAAAGCTAAGCAAGCTTACACAATATCAGTCTCCGCCTGCTAGCTTTGCCAATCCATCCTTCAATCTACCCTATCCACCTAGCTTCCATCTAACAAAGCCACTACTATCGGCCGAATCAATTGCTAGTCTGCCTATTTCATTTCATTCCATATATCCTTCTCGATCAATACAGCCAAGCTAGGCTTCTTCGATCCTCAGAACCATCCTCTTACCATCCTATTGAATACGTCCCCTTTTTTTTTCGTCCTTCTTATTCCTACTTCATTTTTTACTGTTTCCATACTTCTCGAGTTCATCACTTTTTCACATCAAAAGTCTTTTTTTTTGATAGCCAAATCCCTTGTTTCTGACTATACTTTTAAAGTAACACTTTCTTCATTAGAATGACATATGGTTTCAAATGTCATAAGAGGACAAAAATGTAGCATTATTCCTCGTTTCGATAAGGATGGTCAAATACTTGAACCAAACTGCTGTTCGTGTAAAACACCGCTAAATGCATACTGTCAAGAACATTTCCAGAAATATTTGACTTCAGGACACTAGCTAATAAAGGCCGATTAATTAATTTGGAATATAAATGTGGAACTATCCAAGTGATACAAATACTTTGCTTGTTTATTGGTTCAATCAAAAGTGATCCCAAACAAAGGAAAACTGCCAACAGAAAAACGGCTTCAAATTCAGATTATCCACTCTTACTTGCTATTAACAATCATAATTAAAAATCACTTCAATAACTTCGATACAACTGATAGAACAGTTCAAACCAATATCAATAACAAAGCCAAGGTCTAAAAATTATTAAATAAGAGTCTGGAATAATAAAACTGAGACAAAAAAGAAATATAACCAACAATAAAAATACCTGAAAATAGTCAAATAAAAAGGGACTGCAACACAATAGTTTCCATAAAACACTTTCATTTCAGCAAAATCAAAAAACAAGTTTCACAAGACCTGCAAAAAGCTTTACGTAATACATTCACAATTCATGAAAACGGATTTTTTGTGTTGTTAGAATCTGAGCAAATTTGTACGACTGGTGACAACAAAATCTTATAAACTGTAAACTGCAAGGTCCTTTGTACACGGAAATAATTCACATCTATATTATTAAAATCGTTATTTTATGAAGCCCAAAAATTTGGTGATAAAGACCGGCTTATCAATTTCCCATGCTAGCTACCAATAAATTTTCTCAATGGCAAAAAACCAAAATTTGCATGAAAATTATGGATAATTGAGCACTAATTTTGAACGGTCTAGGAAATATAAAAGACTAAACAATAAAATGATTTCAAAACAATGCTCTTGGCACTTTAAACAAAATCATAGTTCAACCAATTCGAAGTCTTTTATACGGAATCTGCGTTGCTTGCGCTAGCGGTAGTCGCTGCTGTGGATGACGATGGCCACCGCCATTTGTACCAATAACAGTTACTGGACGAAAAGGTCGCTCCTGCAACCATCGCACCTGAGTTGCTGGTCCATAACCCTGAAAAGAATGTTCCCCAATTTCGAACATACCAGGTAACCCTACAGATATTCTTAATACAATCAAATAAATGAACAATGGGAAAGATAATCAAACTATATATCGGAAAGAACTTTATTACCTTCTCATTACGCGCTGCAATTCGAAATATGATTGCAGGCTTGGAAGACTTATCAACGTGTGCAGCGTGTAAATTTGCTAACGAAACAATACAAAACGGGTCAGAACCGACATAAACACGAACGAACGCAAGCTGCGTATCACGACCATGCGTATTGCGAACAGCCAGATACACACTATATTCCGTAACTTTACCTGAAAAATAAAATAACAAGCGGAGTCCAGTTGAAGAGCAGCTTTTTAAAATAATGACTAGATAGCGAGGAAATAAGCTCAGAATATAACAATTTTGATATTGCTGCTCAGACATCCCGATATTATCAAGTGTTTAACTGATGTTTAAGTCGTTTTGATAATTCTGGAAAAAAATGAACATGAAAGAGGGAAGTGCATCAATAAATAAAAAAATCTACCAATAGAACTCTGAGGTGGATCCCAAGTTAAGTGCGCTCCTTCCGGACTTTTCGTCACTTTGATATTAGAAGGAGCACCAGGATAGCCAGGAAGACAGGTTTTGAAAGCTGTTACCTAAAAAGCGCCATATTCAACTTTCTCGGAAAGTTTCGAATAAGAAAATTTATGCAATAAGTTAAAAAGCAACGAAAACAAACTGCTTCACTTTTAAGAAAACTAATCAGAAATGCAGACAATAGCAAATCTTACACAACAGTTTACCTCCGACCAATTGCCTCGACCGCAAGCATTTATACCAGCAACACGGAAATGGTAAGCAGTCCCAGCTTCAAGTTCAGCTTTTCTCAAATAACTTGCCTGAACTCCAAGTTCACATTCATTCTACGAAAATTACGAGAATTATAAAAGGTGCAACAGAAAATGAAATCGACATAACTTTTAAATGAATACAAATCCTGCTTTTTCCAATGATTCGTAATATTTTGCCTCCAAAAATTTCGATGTGAAGCAACCCAATTCAGAAGAAATGGGAGAAAGGTTAAGAACTTCAAATTATGGATGTGTCTTCATCAAGCAGTATTTCTTGTCAGTTAATACTAGTGATGCAAGTAAAGATATATTAATAAGAAAAGGATAAAAAATACCCCTAAGGCATCTTCCATGCCAGTATTATTACATGGCAAAAAATAGTGTGTCACGAGATGACTTGTCCCTTTGATGATTCCAACGTTGTACCATTCTGATTCTGGCTTCTAATAAATAAGAGAAAAAAATTAAAGTCATGAAAAGATTAGAAATTAAAATTAATTAATGATTTGATTTATATCCAAACAAAAAGAAAGAAAGCAAATATAGCTTTCAAGTCGGAATTCAATAAGAGCAAATAAAAGATATGTTACAGTTGAAAATTAAGAAACTGAAATTTGCCTCTGGAGAGGTAGAGCGTTGAGACCGACTAAATTGCGTAGCAGTAGATTCAACTTTAAGAACTGTAACAGATGAAGCAGATTTTTTCACAACTGTTGCTGGAACTTCTTGAACTGCGCTTAAAGTCACGGCAACTGCAGCAGAACTAGATGTTTTTGCATCAGACACTGCTGACGCAGGTTGAGGCACATCCAGCGACTCGACTGGTTTCGCAGTTTCAGTCGCTACTGATGTCGAAGACTCTGATTTCTTTAGATATACTGAGGTTTCCTCGCCGTTAGATGTATTTGTTGGCTCTCGAAGGACTGATTCTCCGGCATGGTCAGAATCAGAGTCAACTTCCTGAATTTGAAGCTTCCCACTATCAAGTGATGAGTCCAGGTCGACGCTTTGTTCCCTTCTTTCGACAGGAACACTGCCTTTACTTTTATCTCTATCCATGTCCTCAACCTTTATTTCTTTAACAACATTCCCTTCAACGTTGTCGTTATCCACTTTATCAGTTTGCTCCTCTTTACATTCCTCAACCACTGCCGCAATTTCAGTTTTACCTTAAATAACCTACTAAATAAATTGATTTTGAACTATGGAAGTGATGAAAAAATAAACTAGCCGCATTATTTTTTTCCTACAGTTTTGGAATTAAGTTACGGTAAACACTGCATGAAACGTAAAGAGAGAGAAAGTATTGTAAATCTTAAAACACAAAAAATTAAAAAAGAAAGTAAATCTTAAAACACACCGAGTTTAATAGTGTCAACATTGGTTGCCGGTTTACTTTCATCTCCATTCTTGACATCTTTCGCCATGGGACATTTCTCCTCAGTAACGTTACCAGCTGAAGGTATTTCAACTTGGGTATCAGTGCGTGAAGTAGCTACTGCCATCACATTTATTTTTGGTCGAATTACTTTGGTTGAAGCAACTGTTTCGCCAGACTGAGTACACGGAACCTAAACAAACAAAGATATGAAGTGATAAATCAAGTTTGAAATTTAATGCTACTCTACACGATGTCTTGGTAAATTATTCTATCTCTCCACCAAAATAAACATAATATAGGATTTAATTCATAATTTACCGGAAGCGAAGCCGAAGTCTTGATAAAAAGTGGATTTATTCTAAATATCAGAAAGAAATGTTACTTTTTTATTTCAAATTATGAGAGAAACGGTATTCAAAAAACACAGAGCACTAAGTTAGAAACCAACTGAAATCCATTCAGTTTGACTATATAAAGTTCATACCTTATGAGTCGCTTGCATATAAGTCCCACCCACTGGTGACACATTCGCTTTTCTGCTTTCTTGTGTAACCGGTCCTGAAGAACGATAAACAGTGGAATCAGATGACTGTTTGACATGTTCACTAGCATCAATATTTTGAATAATGCCGCTCTCACCATCCGGAGCTGTTTCATCCAGAAGATTTTGCGGGAGACCAACCTGAAATAAACATAATACAAAAAAAAGCTAGAAGGAAATAAGATACTGTCATCCCAATTAGAAAGACTACAGTTATAGTGCAGATAGCAGATCAGAACCTGAAGTAAATAAAGTCATTTTCGTTACAACCTTCTTAATGGAGTGATAAACGTGTTACGAACATCAACGTTTGGCATCACCGGAGTGGTATATGTTGTTCCCTGCGTAGAAATTGATGGTGCATGCTCCGTAGTTATTGAAGCCGATTCTGCACTGCTATTTCCAGATTGAACAACGTGTGATGACACAGAATCAACAACTGCCAGTTGTGAGTTGTCTCCACTATTAACGTCTGAGGCGGGTACAGTGGGACAGTTCGTCTGCTGCAGAAATAAGAGTTTGTGTGGTGTTGTACAGCCAGCACCAGGTGCCTTAGTCACCAGAATCGCTTTTGCAGCTGGATGTTTTACAATAGTTGCCTAAAATTGAAATTTAAAATGCGAACAGAATGCGACACTCTGCTCCGTAATTTTCAAAATCGACAGCTATCTCATTCACAGGTTCAAAAAGGTAATGCCGTATACCAACAGCATGAGTCGGTAAAACGAACAGTTATTTCATTTTGGAAAGCCGATTAGATCCTGTCACCACCACCGTGGGCAAAACCAATTAAATTGGATTTGCATACAACGTTCTACTCAACAAGCTACATCTAGTCGGTAAAAAGGTTAAAAAATCATGCAAAGAAAATAACCATTTCAGTTCTTTTGTGCAAAGAGTACAGGCTGAAAAGAGTAAATTGATCATTTTAAAAAAAAGATATAACGGAAAGAAACTTAATAACTCTCACAATAACACGACTGAAAACATTGGCTGTGAAAATTAGGAAAAGCAAGACGAAATATCGCTGAGAACTAAAGTCTATGATGGCTGAACTAACTGCCTAACTTTCGTGCGCTCCTTTGATTCACTCCTGAAAACACGAAAGTCCCGGTACCCTGAAACGAACAACAGAGCAACGAATAATCTGAGGCCAAATACCTCAAAAGACACAGTCACCAAACGATATAAAATAGATTAAGCAAATAAAACATTTCACTAATAAAGAATGATGCAAATAAACAAACTATTGAAGGTGAAAGTTGGTTCTGAATCAACAAATATTATATGTTAAAAAGTAAAGTGAGGAATACCAATCAAAAGTTTTGAAAATAAGGAACAGGAAAGTTAATGTTACTAAAATTAAAAAAAAAAAGAAAAAAAAGATGGAAAGCCGTGAAAGTCGTGCACCAATTACACGAAGATTTGTGCAGCACAAAAGAAAAATCAGGAAACATGTAACCGATATGCAGACCTTTTGTTCGTTTAAACATTTTTCTCTAGAATAAAAAAAGAAAAACCATACGCATGCAGGCAGACGAGAGCCGTTCCAATTTTATTGGAAATATATGAATAATGAACAGAAGTTGATAATAATAAATTAATAATACTTAACAAATAATAAATTCACCTGGTTTGCAGTAGTGAATCTCGGTGCAGGTAAAACACGAAGAATGTGCCCACGAGGACCATGAGCCATAATAGCTGTACCGCGGGGTGCTCCCCTGACTACTTTCATTACTTGTGGTCCACTAGCAGCAGTACTTCGAATTGCGATCACTTTCCCTGCCAAAGGTTTTGGTGTCGCACCCATACGAATACCTGCTGCTGATCTGATAACTGAAAAGTTTACGCTGGCATGGAAAGCTAGATGTTATAATTCTCTTCAGATCTGTTCCCTTTTTTGCTACATCTTCATCATTTTCACGGTGGAAGAACCAATAAGTACTCGTAAATCAGAAATACCAAACATCATCTGTACTACTTTCACTTTTTTCGAGATAGTTTCACCGATAAGTGGGTGCTGGGTTGATAAAAAAAAGAAAAAGGAAAGAAAGAACCTCCCAAACCACAGAATATACATCTTGACCCAGTTAAAATGAAGTCAGTATTAAACTTTATAACCAACTCGAGCAGATTATGTGGCACATACGAGCTTTGTAAAACTGAATAACTCAAAATCTCACGCGAAATAAATAAGAACTTCAGCAAATGAAAACTCGGGTTGTGCTGTGAACCAATTTTTAATTAGAAATAAAACTGACCATCATCAGATTTTGTTTCAAATTTGCGTAATTGCAAAAAATATGCTTCAGCCGTAGGTACAGCATTCCAGCATACCTCCAATCCCGACACTGTAGCACGAATAAGTTGTACGCGCCCAGGTGGATCCGGTTTATCTGTTTCCAAATACCACATATCTTTACAGCAAACCTAAAATGATATCTGTATTTAATCTTGAAAAAATGGAAGAACCATTCTCATAACGCTTGAGAAAATCTGCAGCGGATTTTTTGGGAACAGATATGCCGGACTAGAAAAGGAAGCTAAAACTTATTATAATTAAAAATTCCATGAAAACAAAAATTTCAGCTACCCACAAAAATGGTACCTGATTATTCCAAGCTTTACGATATCCATCTCTTCCAGACCATACGTACAAGCGTTTATTAATAACAACTGCACTGTGTCCCGCTCGAGCTCTGGGTACTGCAGCTAAATTTACCAATTTCTAAGGTAACGATCAAAGATTATTTCAACCTCATCGTAATATTGATAAGATAAAGAGCAAAGATTTTTTCAATATTTTACCGCGGCATATAACCTTAAGATACTTTAATATTTACCACCTGCCACTTACATTCAAGAAGTTCTAACGAAAGATCTTCCCAGCACATTGTCCGTAAGTTCAACGAAGCAAGAGTATTTGTACACTTCCATTCTCTTTCAATTTGTTGCAGTTTCATATCCGGTGTCAACAGAGGTACCCAACCGCCAAATACTATCATTCTGGACATGTAAATACAGCAGTGAAATTTAGCAAACTTAATCTTGGAACTGAACACAACCATCAAATTCTCCCGAGTTATCCCGTCGATCATAGTTCAGCTAAATCTACAGTAGTTTTTTCGTCCCCCTATCCCACGATTACTTTTACAGCAAATCTGTTACCGAGATGGACAATCTGCAAAACTCTAGTGTGCTCAACTCAGGTTTCAAATATTTTATTCCAAAATGTTGAAGAAGTACCTTTCAGCAATAACATTAGCAGAATGTAGCGAACGTGGTAGTGGAGGAATCCCACCAACTTCAGGTTTTGTCCATGTCATTGAAACAAGGTCTAAAATCCATAAATCACCTAGACGACAACCATTCATCCCACCAAATATTATCATTCGCCGATTTTCACCATCATTTTCCACTATGACTGCAGAATGTGATTCACGTGGAGGCGGAGAAGATCCATAGGTCTATAATTATGAAGAGATTAATGAGCAATGACAGATGCCACTGAAGAGAAGCTCCTTGTTAGTTTGATTTGTGCTGGAAAACTTTCGTCTAAGAAAAGTGTCGTACAGATTTGTTGATATATAGTATAAAATGCAAGCTTAGCATGATAATTAATCGATATTTCAAAAACGAGGAACTACCTAAATCAGAACCTTAAAGGATTAAAAATTGTATAACTTGGACTGTATAACTTAGAGATTTTGAGCATATAAATATAATCGGAAACACCAAAAATCTGTTTCGGATTCAGGAAACTGCAACTAACTTCCGGAAATTCCCACTGCAAATTGTTGCTTGCTTTATTGAGGTCCAAAACATACAAATCATTCAAGTATCGTGGGACATTATTTTTTGGATCCTCACTAGCGTTCGCCAAACCGCCGAATATATAACAAAACTAAAACCAAAATCGGTTTAAAATTGCAACAAAGTCCCTCTGAAATATACAATATTACAAATTATCAGGTCGTATAATGAATAAATTCTACCTGATTAGAAGCAAGTGTGAAAGAATGACCCAAACGAGCACATGGAGCAGATTGCCCAGTTTTCGGCGAGCGCGGTCGCAAGCGTTTCCATTCCCATTTACTGGCTTGAAGCTCATAAAGATCTGCGGAATACCTAAAATGAGCATCCTCCAAAAAGCCACTACAAGAAAAGTTTTGACTTATTCCGGTTTTCATACCTTACTCTATAGTAAAGATATCATGAACTTTGTTAGAAAATTTGTCTAGTAGAAGTCTTATATACAAACCTTCCATATTCCACCATACCACCAAAGAGGTAAATTTTAGTACCATCACAAATAATTCCGTAAGCTGCACAACCAGGTGGTACCTCACCTTTGACAGCCGGAACGAACCATTGATTTGTTGCTATAAGTGGAAAAAGGAAAATAAACTGACATTCTATCGGCTTACAATTTCGCCTGTTCACAAAGTATGCACTTTTCCAATAACTGACGAAATACAGAAACCACCATACATGTTATTAAAGGTAACGTGGCAGATGATAATGGAAATGGAAGCGTTGTGAGTTACGCTGACAACGAATTTATCCATAGTGTAATTATTCCACAAATATTGTGAACCTTTCTTCCGGAAAAAAGGAAGCAAAAAAATTTTCCAAATGAATCTTAAAAATGATAACCTGTATTATAAACATGTAGCTCGTCGACGATACCTTCATTGCCTCCACCAAAAACTATCATCAAATCTTTGATTGAAACTGCTCGATGCCCATGGCGTGGTCTAATTTTTCAAAAAATTAACAAAGATACTTAGTACCAAACTAACTTGCTCCGGAACTATTCTTCAGCCGATCTAAACTAACTAGTTTTGACCTTTTTACGAAACAGATTTGCATCAACCAACAGAAGTCTAGATTTTATGAGCGAATGGAACTGCCACAGTTCCTTTTTTACTCGCTTCATGCAGTTACCTATGATTACGATCTCAACTTAAGTCAAACATACCGAGGTGTAGGACCCGTCGTATTTACAACTTTCTTCCATTTCAGCGTTGATGACATATCACCTGGCTTTCCTTGCTTTGTTGCACTCATCGTTCAACACCCAAGATTATAAATAGAGAAATATAATTCTGAAAACTTGCTTGAATTTATAATTTTTTTTTAAACATTTAAACAGCATAATTTGTTCTCTTAGCTAGAAATCATGTCCGCCCACCATTTATTGTCCGGATATTTCGCCTGAGATATCATAAATTTAACCATCTCTCAATACCGCTTTTAAAAGTTAAGTTTCTCAACAGAGATTTAAGAAAAAAAGGTAATTATTCAGGAGACAATAAAGAATGATTAGCAAAGGACTCAGTATATGAGAAAGGCACCAGAACAAAAGACGAATTGTCAGGATGTTTCGGAGAAAGAAATAAAGATTAGCAAACATGAAGCTGTGCTGAATACCTTAAATCTACAGAAAAACCAAACTAAAACTTATGTGATAATTCGTGGGTGAAAAGAAAAATTCTTTATGTTGTGGAAAGAAAGGAAACAGTATGATAAAAATAAAAAGGAAAAACGAAATGACTGCAATAAGTGGTCTTGAACAAGTTGCATCTATCACGTATCCCACGGGATGAATAAACTTCTCATGGCAATAAAATACTGAAAAAAAAATGATGAAAGACCGTAACAAACCTATGAGCAAAAGTAATATTGTAATTATGTAAATAAATAGTATGAAGCTTGATTTGTTAGCAAAACTACATGGAGTAACATTTCCTTTTTTTTCCCTTTTTCTCAACACACAGCTTCCTCCCAGTATGACTTCCTGTCGACGTATAGCTTCTTCCCGACGTCTGGCTTCTTCCTCTTCTTCAGGAAGATCCCAATCTATTGTGAAAATGGTAGTTCGAAATATTAGCATGGTACGAGATGAAATCGTCGGATGGAATATTAACAAGAATCCTCAAGACGATATCAGACGATATGAAACTCATGTCGTACGTCACAACAGAAAACTGATGTAGAGGAAGCAAAAATGAAGAGTGGAGCAAGCTTCCCTACTCATATCACTCTGCCATTCGTGCTACAGTCTTTTTTGGCTATCTATCGTTTCAGCCCAGCTAAGGAGAATCTACCAACAGTTAAATTTTATCCATTCCGGAATGGTAATTTCATGAGATACAAGAAAGAAACAGGATAAGATAAAATAGGTTGGTAATTTGTGGCTGGAAACTGGATATTGGAAACTTTTGGCAAATTTCCATTCGTCGCCTGCTACATCCTCCCTTACCGATCCGCTATGTTAAAGTGCGGTAATTAACGGAAGGCTTAGATAAAGTATGCCACTCTTCAGTGTCTTATTGCCACATTCCGTTCTTTGGAATTTTAACGTATTTTGTATCAGTTTTAGTTGTTCCAAGAAGAAGTTTTGGTTAGTAAATGGCAAAAAATCTTGAAAATACAAGTTATCGGAAATTGGATGTGGATGCCTTTGATCCAGAGAAATTTGTGGATTGTGAGGATGCTGAAACTCCCGGAATTGGACCGGATGAACGACTCGTTAACCAGTTATTGCAGTCTGCCAAATTGCAAGAAGCATTGAAGGCGTCATTATCAAATCCTCCGTTGAAATGCAAGAACCAGGTTTGCTTTATCTTACTTAAAATCAAAATTGAGTATTTCTAACCCAATGTTAGGTGCTTGTTTTTTCAACCCAGAGACTGTTGAGAGACCAATGAGAGATAGGGAAAGGAGGAGAAACAGATTGTTCAACAATTTTGAGTCGACATTTACGTTTCATTGCTATGTATTGAGTTTTGTAGGTAATGGCTACATAACCAGTGTGATTTCGCTCCGACCTCTTGACTCTTAATGGATACCCTAAGCATCGCTACACTTCTAACTCTTGTCTGGGGAAAGGTTAGGAAGCAAGATTCATCCATTTGGCTTAGATCTTTTTAGAAAGCTACTGAAGAGGTAGTTAGATATAGGACCATCAGTGCTGAAGTTTCAGTACTGTGAATATGAAGTCTACAAAAAATTTGTTGTCACAGAAATATGGTCTCTTAAATTTTTCGAAAGTATTTTTGGTTTTGGAACCTTCTTTTTAATTCCGAGATATGTTGTATTTCTGATACTTTAGCATCATTAATACGTTAACATAAATAATTACTTATTGTAGATGATAAAAGATCGTTCAACTGCCCTTGTAACAAAAGTTTTGATGAATGTGAAGACAGCGGATATCGAAAGTATGGTCAAAAGCTTGACAGATGATGAAGTAAACCTTTTGATGAAATTTATTTATAAAGCAATGGACACTCAGGCAGATAACGCGACTTGCCAGTATCTTTTATCGTGGCATGCTCAGGTGACTTCAAGCTATTTTGTATATTAGGGATATGCTGTGATTACTACGTCTTTAGAGAATTTTTCCTGAATTCCTCTTTCTATCAAGTTAGATCTAGCTTTAATTTTTCCGAAAAATACTCTAGATATTTTTAGAGGCTTTTATAATCATCCACATATCTTCCAGTTTTTATATAGTTATTAACTTCCTGCCTGTTTTATCTTCGTTTTTTTTACATAGTCGAACAAAATTTTAAGTATTGTGGAATGTACTTCTGAAGGTCTTGAAATGTGAGAGCCTTTTTATCATCGGAGAGGTCGAAAATGTTACTAGAGATAAATGGAAATTTGTATTAACGCTGGGAATTTGTAAAATTTTTCGAATGAGACAAACAGCTGAAGTTTCATAGCTAGTTTGATGCGTCGGATTGGTACAAGTTTAGTATCGTTTCAGGTACTAGCCCGTGGAGGATACGGTGCTATAATTCGTGTATTTTGTGATCGACAGAGGTTGTGACTCTTCCTTTGGTTGTCACATTCATCTTGTTTTCCGCATTCGAAAACTGAATATCGTTTTAGGAGAACATGATTTGCGCTTGTAATCTTTACATCGTTATTTGGTCGTTCGTCATGAGGGTATTAAGAATCTGGTATCTCATATTAGTCATGAAATCCTATTTCCCGTGACCACTGCTGCAGCGAATGTTACTTTCATATTTTATTCAGGCTGATTTTTTTCTTTAACTGTATTTCAAGTTTTTTGGGTATGCGTTAAAGACAATAAGTGGCTTTGTATTCTTGTGAAACTGGTGTATGTTTAAACATTGCACTTAGTTCCGCCACTGTGCTTTGCCAGGTATTATATTGTGGATTCTCTTTTAACACTATCAGTTGTTATAAATACATGTGACGAATTTGTACTTTAGCAAGATTTCATGTTTTATTACTTAACGGTGGAATCATTTTGAGACCGTTGAAAACCGGACCGACTAACTAAACAGAACAGTGGCAGCTGACTTTATTGGACTGCCCAAGGAAAAAATACGGTAGCAGTCTGAATAAGCTGTCGTAGGTAACAAAAGCACTTCGAAAATGCGGAATTTATACACATTTTAATATCGAAATTTCACTACGGTGGTATAACACGGCAAAATACTAGTACAAAATAAAGTAGCACATTATACATGTAGTTACAATATTTCTGGGAAACGAGCAGTATGAAAAGTCTACCCACAATATAAATAGACCGAATAAATTTGTTGGTGGTTGGAACTAGTAGATTACAATAGTTATGCATTTAATTAGCTTTCTTGAAATGTGTCGGGGGTTCTCCTAATTCAGACATAAATCTATTCGCTGGTTACTAGAGTTCGGATGAACCTTGACTAACATTTTTAACAACTAGTGTGATTCATATGTGCACCTTACAGCGAATTACGAAGCCCTAAATGCGGAACTTCCGCATTTCCAAAACATAACTTTTTTTGTTCCTCAAGAACCTTGTCGGCCTAAAAAACAATTAAACAATATCTTTCTTTCTTTTCGAAGTCAGGAAACAGAGACGCATTCGTTCGAATACTGTCCCTTTACCGTGCACAACTTTATCCAACGAAAGAGGAAGTAAATATTCAGTTAAATTCAACAGAAGATACACTACAACAGTTAACAACATGCACACCGAATAATGACTTATGCTCGTACCAATATCCATCCAACTTCCTTCATCTACTAATCGAAAAAAGAAGACCTGAAAATCACACCATCCGGTTTGAGCAAATAGTCCATCAAATTTAACCACACAAGCCGACATATGTTCTAGAGGGTACTATGAATGGGATAATGTTCTTCAGTTATAAGAAAAGATCAAGACGTTGCAAGTCAATTTTTTTTTTTTAAACTAATTCTACTGCCACCACCAAATGTTTCCTCTCCTTCCACTTCTCAATTTTTGTCGCACTATGTACGGAAGATTTCCTATCGCACAGCAGCATTCAATTATTACATTTTAGTCGGTGGATGGAATGAACTTAATTAAGCTGCAAGAATTACCAGTGCCATTGCGTCCGAAATGACCAGCAATATCATCGATAATTTCGCAATTAAAATCTTTTTCAGTCGAACAATAGCGGCATATGTAAAAGCAACGGCCAAAATTGGCAACGATATTTTGAAAATTAACATAGCTGCCATAGTAAATGGTGAGAAAACCGAAATAAAGCAACGTAAAAATGACGGGTTAAAACTATTTAAAGAGGCGATATTACCCGTTCCAAAGAAAGCTGCTTCTATAAGAATAACCAAGGTTAAGCCTTGCAGCCAATCATTAAAAACGGTTCCATCAGCACCTGAAATGTTTATGAAATCATAAAGTAGGGCGTAGTTAAGTGAAATCTTAGATATTTATTTTGCGAACCAAGCTGAAACCAAACTCAGGAACTAACCTGTTACAGTTACAGGCCTTGCCTGATTATCTCTCTCAGGTAATGACATAGTTAGAAATTCATTATCACTCATATGCCCAAATTCCAGTCGTAAGTACGTGGAAAGAAGGATGAACAGAAGTAACATAAATGAGGATTCGTATGACAAGCTCAACAGAGCATATGGTAACATAAGCGATGAGAACCAACAGATTAGGCGAATGATAACTGATCGAGATGATAACAATGGCAGAACTGCTGTCACAGGTATTGAAAGCCAACAAATTGCGCGTAAAAACATTAACAGCAACTAAAACCGAATTTTAGAACTACAAAATTATTCATATCTATTGAGAAAAAAACCTTATGAAAGAAAATTTATCTTTAAAAAAAAAAAATTATTATCCGATCAACCGTAAAAACCTAACCTTATAGTCCCTAAAAACATCCGTGAGAATTACGATGATTGCAGCAAAGAGGTGTAAAGCTGAATAACACCGGAACAGTACTTTCGTTGATCCTTGCACTAGAGAAGCAGAAATCCACGAAATCAATACTGAGGTGAGGAAAGACGATAAGGCACAAACTGTAGGAAGCGGTGTTTGTCCAACCACTGGTAACTGGGGATAGATAGCAATAGCGAAACAGCATACTAACCACATCCGTTTCCTATACAAGAATAGTCAAAGAATATCTGAATTAAAACAGTTTTCCAAAAATAATTTTAGAATTCTAGACACCAAAAACTATTATTTTTGGCAATTATTTCGCATAAAGTAATATTACCCTGTTTTCTTTAGACAAAATAAAGAAATATCATACTGGAACTAAAAATTACATTAAAATTTATAAAATATTAAAAGTTCCAGCATTAAACCCATTAGAAGTGAAAAAATTATGTGCAATTCTTGCTAAAAGAGTATCACATTAATTCCAAATATATACCATTTAACTACATCTTGATTTTCTTTACGCCTTAATAATGGGATGAGACCTAGGATCGCAAATTCTACGGAGAGGACTGGACGATAAATGAAAGAGGAAACAATTATCGACAGGATTACAGCTGAAACAAACAATTTAAATGTTTATGAGGAAACAAATTCGAGTTCGAAAATAAGGATTTGAATCTACCCACAATATATATTATCATCCCTGTTTATCCATAGTTTCATGAATCAAAAGAACCAACTACTTGAAATTTCAACATGAATTTTTTAACAATTGTTGACTCGAAATTTTTTTATATCCAAAGCCTTTATATGCAGCTTATTTGTTTCAAAAAAAAAAAAAAAAAATCAACCGCTTCCTTTGCACTGCAAAACGCACCAGCTGAAATGGCTAATAACAACCAATTGATACAAAACAAAAGCCATTTTCTTCCCCTTCCTGAATACCGGATTGAATACCATAATATAGTAAAATTTTCTATGTTGTAACGAAGCGAATCACTATTTGCATTATAGCAAATGCATGATAGAAACACAGGAAGTGTCAAATATACGGCATGTGTAAATTGTAGTCCACACAGCAATAATAAGGTAAACACTCCGCCAATAACAAATAACTCCCCTGCGCTTAGATTTAATACGCTGTTATCCTTCAGTTGTGTAGTTCTAGAAACATCAGAGAGTGACAGCACCTTACGAAACCACTAAGGGCCAAATTTCCATTATATTTATCCACTAAATCTGTTAAGAATAGTTATTCAATTAAAATGCCACATATTTATGTTCTCTTCAGTTTCGCACAATAACTATCGATCCTCAATTTTTTAATCAAGTTTACCTTAATGCGATGAAGTAAACACACAGCATCCACATGATAAAGGTAGAAGCAACAGCAATGCCTAGTAGCGTTCGATCATGACGATGAAAATACAATAAACCACTTCGAAGAACTGGAATCCACTGCATACATACTGCCATAGCTGCCTCAAATCTAGAAAATAATTTAACATTTTGATTGGTCTATGATATCAAACACGGTAAACCTTGGGACAGTATATGAATTTAGGTAGAAGGCGACATGCATCAGACTCCTCAGCGAGGTTTAAAATGGAACTCATCAAACCATCCCATTAAAACAATTTGCAAGTTAGAGTCTTGGTGAATTACTTCGTTTTAAGTGATAAGTTATTATAACCAACTAAATTTTATTCACGGAACTTAAGGTTGTGCCAATTAATGTTAAGTCAAACTGACCTATTTTGTGTTACAAGTCTTTTGATTTCACTTTCAATGGTGGACAATATTTTTGGATGGAATTGGTCAAAATCACGAAACATGAAAGGCGGTGAATGAGCTTTTTTTTCACTCTTCTTCAGAACAAACTGTTCCAGCATCTGGGAGAGGATGGATTTCTTGTCATGATATTATAAATACAAAGATCCATATGAGAAAAAAGCTTTTTCGGGTTACTGACATAGAGTTTTGAATTCTACTGAACGCGGACCAAAAATAAGAATAAAATGCAATAATAAACAAAATGATGCAAGACATCAAGTATTACTGTCCACTGATAAGTTTCAAATCTATTATTCTAAACTTTAATACTAAAATAAGACGGAAGCAGCAATAAACCTGCTTGAAATTAGCGTATGCCGCCTGGAATTTGTATCTCGGAGTTGCGTCCAACAAATTCAAAGGCACAGTCCCAAAACTGTTCATTGGAATTGGACAACCAAGCAAAGCGGACATCAGCGGAGACAAATCAATCTTAAAAAATTCATAAATCAGAAACATTCCGCACTTAGACCAAGGAAATATAAAATAAAAACAAAAATCTGAAAACGGCCTACTTGACTGATTTCACTCCTCACAGTTCTAGTACGTACACCACGACCCCAAATCAGTAGAGGTGTGGTCAGTTCGTCTTCTGTACCAGCACCGTGTGAACCCCAATCGGTCATTCCGTGATCTGAGGTGAACATGTATGCTGTTCTAAAATTATCAAAACAATTAGTGATATTTAAAGATAAAGATGGTTTTCTCTGAAGCAGGTACACAACTCATTCAAAACTAATTTAAAAAACTTTGAAGTGATGAAAAACTGACGAGAAAAACTATTATTAGTAACATGTATACGAACTTTATTTTTTTTTTTAATAGTAGTTTCCATTTTTGGTAAATAAATCTTTCTCGTATATGTGTGTATATATAATTTCTAGCGACAAACCTGTTATCTCTAAAGAAACCATCCAATAACTGTACCACTCTTGCAATCCCAGCATCAACAACTGCAATATTATCAATGTACTTATCTGAGTGTGGTTTATAACCATGTCCATTTGTATCCAATCCCAACAAATGCAGGAAAAATACAAGCCGGTCTGAGGCCAAACGTTTCGTAGTGATTACATCTGTATTATTGAAAAGCTCCTAAATTGAAATTTTCAATTATTCGAATATATATCAAAAAGAACTCTCATAGCATGCAAAGGTTCCTTAGTAAAAGGTTTCTTTTTTTTTTGAAATGTACACTGCAATAATCTCACCTCTACTTTTTTGAATACCCACCGATCGAGTTGTGCTGCATCGTTCTGTTGAAAATCCTCCCAGTTCGGAGAATAAACCTTTGCAGTGGCGTGACTGATATCACTGGTGAACATTAGAACAATGTCTGGACTACCAAAAGCAAATGCCTCTCGTGACCTGCAATGGAATACTGGAATGGCTAAAATCTTAAAATGTATAATCCCTATGAAATAGTTCCAGAAATGCCAAATTATATTTTATATTGCGACACTGTTCTTTACAACTAAACGGCTAGTACGTTTGATGAAGAAATCTTATAATAAAAAAAAGACACATGTAAGTTAACAATCATTACTCTAAAAATCTACCTATTAATGATACTGTCAAATGGAACTGGATTATGCTTCCAACCACGAGCAACGGCACTGACATCTTCGAAAAAACCAGCCAGCATTGCCACATGTCCAGGACGTGATTCGGTCGGCACATGGCTTATACTAACACCCCAGCAACCCTAAAAATGACTAGACCGTGGATCAATCCTACCTTTCAAAGACCACAACCTCCGAAAAAGACCTCTTCAATGTCTCTTTTTGTTCTAATAAATAAAGTGGTTTATAAACAGTAGCTCTGGTAAACTGATTCCAGTTTCGTCAGATTTAATTTTATTTACCTTTTTTGAATTAATAATTTCGTGTAAGAATGGGGATTTCTCAGGATGACTGAAGAATGTATCAGCCCGTAAACCGTCTGAAAATGAGCAAAGGAATACTTGAACTTGAACTCACAAGATGGTTTGTGCTTTATAAATAGGAGGAATCTCAAAATCAATCTTGGTGATGTTAAATGGACCAAATGCATTAAGCAAAAAAGTGGATATATTGTCAGCTTTTTCGATTAGCGAAAAGAATGCTGGAAGAAGTAAGATAAGTTGAGAAAATAAGAAATCAAAATGGATCAAGTTTATAATTTTACTATTCAAAAATTTTTGACAAGTTTAATTAAAATAGAAATACCAGCCGAGAAAATGACGAGACGATCAGCCAGGCCTTTTCCATTAGTGATGGAATGTGGATGAAGGCCTGTAACTAAAGGTGACGAATAGTATATATCAAATATCGAATATAATAACACAACATGTACAAATATGCCCAATATCATTAATTTGCCATCTTTCTGCAGCATAAGGTAGCTGAAATTTCTTTTTTTTTTGAAAATTAAACCCAATCCTGTCAAAATATTTAATATTTTTCAAAACTTATCCATAGCATAACAGTATAATCATTCAAATCTGGTAATTGTATCAATAAATGTATTTTCATTAGATATTCTACCAATAATAAAAAAATACTGGGGAAAGAATTTAAAGTTTAGTGATAACTATAAATGAAAAGAAAAGCATGAATCATGCCCATTTCTACTAATTCAAATCTCATAAATTTTCAAATTTCAACAATTTAAAATAATTACTCCATAGGTATAGTTGTACTTAAAAGACATGAATTAACTATCCGACCACTGCAACTATAAAGCATTTCACTATTTAGTACTTTGTTTATGGTCTCCTCGCAACTACTGCTAATACTATTTTCACCAATCATTCATCCTCTTTCCTCCTCTCTTCTAATGTTCATTCTCGCAAATCCTCTCAGTCTTTCTATCGCATCATTTACACTCTCATAATCTAAGAAAATTCTTTGAGCTATTTGTATCATGTTATTTCGTATTTCTAAACAATCACTGTTATCTCCAAAATTATTATGCTATCTTAAAGGTCAT
The DNA here is from genome assembly GCA_003012265.1 of Setaria equina. Lineage (NCBI taxonomy): Eukaryota > Metazoa > Nematoda > Chromadorea > Rhabditida > Setariidae > Setaria > Setaria equina. Next base: position 25,663 of record PQVD01000232.1, read on the forward strand.
ATTTTAGCAAGCTTTTTGTGTGATGATTTGATGACCTGTGACATTATTGTGTTGAGTTTTTGAAGTGGTGGTGGGCGAAGTATTTAAGTCAGTTTTTGGATAAACTCTCCTTAATCACACTCTTCTCATTCCATCTTCACTTAATAAATAATTATGCTTGAAGCAAAACATTTGGCATACATTTGGTTATGATAGAAGTACAAAATGTTGAATTAACAATGCAACATACGCAATAGTACTTCGAAGTATGTCATATTTTATCCGCTTGTTATTTGTTTTAAACTTACAGTACCTAGAAGCTACGACCGCTATTTTGATATGGTGGAAACAAATAGGCGTCTACATGCTGACAGGATTCTAACAGAGCTGACGAAATTAATTAAACAAATACACTTAAATTCAACATTTAAAACAATTGATTAGTTGTTTTCTCCAAACAGTCTGACTAATGTACACAATAATTGCGTGGTGAAAAATAATTTCCATTGACAACAGTATACCAATATTTATGAATAAGCTGAATAGTAGAGAATCGCTGAAAGATTCTTGATTCATAACTTTATTCCATTTTTGGGCTAATTACTGTTCTCAAAAGTTTCTTATTTTCAGTCTTCTAACTAACTTTATTGGGTGCAGAAATTAATGAGTGATTACTTTGCTTCAAGAGCTCATTATCTTCATTATTTTGCTCGGTAACTGCCATACATACAATTATTGTTGTTTTAACAATTCTATTTTGCAATTCTTTTTTCCTACTTTTAGATTCAGCAAAGGGAAGATATGTAGCTTTTACTATCGCCCTCATTTAGGTTTAAAATTTAATTAAACCAATATTTAATTGTATTAAAAAATAGCTGCAAATGATCCCTTGGAAGCTAACTGTTTCAACACTTTTAATGCTGAAGTGGTTGTGTTTGGTAATAGTAAGACATTTTACTCAAATATTAATTTTTTTTTTTAAATTGAATTACCAAAAAATTATTATATGTGACATAAGAGCAGCTGAAAATTAACATTAAGTTGAAGTTTTTGAAGTAATAACTATTAGCAGTTCATCGCATCTGATCCATTCCGAATCAGGAAACGGTGCATAGGCATATAATAACTGTTTAGTCAGTAACTCCCTCTAGTTCACACCAATTATTCTTTGCTTCAATGAATTTTTCCTTCATGAGTTCATATTTCGGCACTGATTCCTGTTTCTTGAATGAGTTATGAGCAATTCCAAATGCAGTACTAATTATTAGAAGAATCATAGTAACGAGAATCAATCAGCAGCTGCTGTTACAATCAAACCTTAACAAATTCTCCTTTTAACTGTGAATCATGAGCATTTCAAAAAAAAAAAGGGCTTCAACGATTTTGAATTTCATTTATTTTA
>PQVD01000236.1:0-10107 GCA_003012265.1 Setaria equina
TTTTTTTTTTTTGAGAAATAATATGATATCATAAGTTACATCATATTATTTGCAGGAAATAAGACGTAACGTATATACGTGAGTGTAACACGTCACGATAAGAATACCAGTCACTGACATTGAAATTTTTATCTTCCATCCATGACATCATCTTCAAACTTCAAAAATTTTTACAGCGGCATTTAACTGTTTAGAAAAGAATATAAGGAAGATAATGGAAATTCAAGTGAAAGAAAGAATGATGTGAGAGGAATTTGCGACTACCTTGTAAAACAGTAGTTACACGATGTTATTCTAATACAAATTGTTAAAAAAGTTAAAAGGCCAAATGAAATTAAAAATTGTGAAATGGAACTATTACGGTAATGACATCAATTCATAAAAGATAGGCCTTGTTATATATAATCTGCAAAACTGATCCTTCCGTGTTGTAACAGGATCAAAGGAGTGAAGAGTGGCTGAAAGAGACAGTGTTGACAATTTTGAAGACTTGTTAATTAATAGGAGATAGATGAGAGAAATTGTTGACTTGACTGGAATGAAATTTAAAAGAAATATTCATAATGCTATTTCTGCGCAGTTAGAATGGATTATTTTTAAATGGGTCAAGACGATAAAATACAGAGGGATTTCAAGAACAGGAAAAGGGATAATACGATGCAGAAGGTAAAAATTGTATGTAATTATNNGAAATTTGAATTGTAAACTTTCATGGTTTCATTTCACACAAATTTAATTATCTGCAGAACTAATTTGCAACAGTGGCAGTGTATAATGATCAGGTGTTATTACTTGCGCACATGGGTACTTCAGGTGCACTCTTTGACAGACATAAATTATTGTGGAAAGCAATTATGGTAGAGTTAGCAATAAAACTGATTTCCTGTTATGATCATCTAATCAGTGACACTAAACTTTTATTGCAGTCATAACTTGAAATTCAGAAAACTTTGTGGAGATACTAAATTTATACTCAATTAATGATTTGGAACTGTTGGGGGAAAAAAAATTTTAAACTTGAATAGCGAAATGCACCCCAGGACTACGCATTTTACAAATATGTCAAATATTAATTTGTATCAACTCGAAAAATGTGTAAAAATTAGCCAATGACGGAAATGAATTTTTAAAAAATTACCCTTGGGTAAATTTTTTTTCCCATACTCCATGCTTGGCTGTGTAATTCTCTTCCCTCACATCCATCAATAATCATACTGTCCACCCGTAAAAGCCACCGGAAGTTTGGTAACTCGTCGAAAGCAAACGAAAGAAAAATGATTTCCCAGCATTTTCCTTCAAAATTCTTTCTCCTTTCCCTTTATTTACAGACATTACTAACTAAATGGTCTAGTCTAGCATTTCTGCAATCAAATATCGAATTACTTATCAGACACAGAGCGAAACGAACAGCAACGTTCTCCAATCCACCCACCAATTCCATTTCCTTCCCTCATCAGCAGCTATAGCTTTTTAAATGTAAAATAAAATGAAGCGCAGAGAATCAGAAAAACGAGAAAAGCTATGCTTCGTCAAATTTGATTTAATCTCTTGAGATTACTGCTATTCTAAGATATGATAATAAATCTAGAAATGATGATAAAGTCGATGCTCTGGATAACAATAGTGATAATTCTCAGGAATACAACAAAGCACTTCCAAAGTTCCACATTTAGCAAGTAGTGAGAAGAAAGGAAACGAAAAGTAATGAAATCATTCATTCCATCATATCTACTTCCTTGATTTTTATCTTTCTTGAGTTCTGTCACCCGTTGTTACCAAGTTCTCATCTGTTTGTCTACTTGAAATGTATTGTCAAGATTAAATGACATATGAAAAGACGAACTAATCGGCAACTTATGTTCTCTTTCCTCAATTTATAACTGACCTTTAAAGCACCTCTTGACCATTGATGGAACCCATGAAAGGGATTCTATATTTCGATAAATTTCAAACAACAAAACGGTTAAATGGAATTTAAAATCTCTATTAACATTGAAAATGATTACTTTATAGCGAGACATTTCCTGGTTGGTTCACAACGTACATCCACACAAATTTGTCCGGAAACATCATTTTGCCTACTGACAGCTTGTATCCGATACCAACGATCTTCACCGGAATGCTTAACAATATCCCGTTTCCGTATGCTTACTAAACCAATTTGTCGCGGTAACCGATTTCCCACACTTTCAGTGATCAGAAAGTGTAGCTGTGAAAAGGTACTCGAAATCTCGTGAACAAAATCGTCACCGAAACAGCACCTGGAATTGAGAAATGATTCATTGTTTGAATTAATTCAAAAATCAACAGTGTTGTGTAAATAGTCCAAGATTAAGTGCTGAACTCTTCTATGAGAATATCCTTCAACAAACAAGCATAAGTACTAAATGCTGCTAACATAAAAGCTATAAAACCAGTTCATATATAATTCAAAAGATTGGCCTTGAATTTGGAAGCTCAAACTTGGACAGAACTAAAATTAAAAATAACTATAACAAAATAGGGAAGCTGCAGCTAGATTTCTTTGCTTTCAGGGCTAATATAGTGGCCTGTTCCAGGAGAAAAGTTTTAGCATTTCAACTACAAAATTTCGAAAAGCAAAAAATTTTTTCAGGCTACGACTAATTTTATTGTTTATGGAAACTGGCAAATAATTAAAATTAACATCCAAATGAAATTGAATGAAATTATCTGTAGAAAGAGCAGCGTTATCATATCCATAAGCATTTTTAACTAATCAGAATGCATGAGTCATGAGTGCTTATTCATTATAATATATTAAATCTAATTTTTTTTTCTTTTTTTGTAAAAATATTAGCACTAAAGGCTCCTAGACTCAGTACCCTTCTGTCGCAATAATAGAATATTAGCCAAGGGACAATGAAACATAAAATATTTAAGAAATTTCAAACAATTTACATCCTAATTGAGAGTGCAAATAAATTTAAGTAAAAAAAAAAAAAAAAACAGGAAAATGTTTTGAAAATAACAAATAAACCAATTGTTTCCCTTAGTGATTCATGCATTCATAAAGATAACTCATTTCAAACTTTAATTTCAAGAAAGTTTGTTTTGAAAAAAAAAATTAATGACTGAAAATGGCACAAATACAATCAATTTCTAAGATGCTAATTACTTTTTCATTTATCAGGAGAATACCTATTAATGAAATATTTTATCTTTATTATAAAATATTCAGCGATCTGTGAATTTAGCGCTTAAAATCATTTCACAAAAACTGATCAAACTTACAAATTTCCATTAGCGGTTGATGTTGACTGGAAAATATTAACATTATCCAAACGTGCTAGCACTGTTATCGGTCGAATATGATCGTTGCCGTTACTGCTACTGTTACTGTTACTATTAATGTGATTGCTATTACTGGCATTGGTATGATGACTATTTCGAATGGGAAGATTTCGGAGTTGGGCGATATTGACTCGCAATACTTCAACAAGCCTCAAATATCCATCACAAAGTATCCGTCCAGAACGATGATGATAGTAGCCGGAAGTGCCGTTGATATTTGTACCGGTTGTGGTGGTGCTGCTCCTGCTGCTGCAAACACTATCATCATTTTCAGGAATCACTACTGCTGTTGATGATGATGGTGGTACCGCACAGGTGGCATCTCCAGAAACAGCTCCTGTTGATGGTGACAGTAGTGAGGACGGAGCTTGTGCTATCGAAGGTGAAGCCAGCGATAATAGTGTCGAAGTAGCAGAAGTTGAAGCTTTTGCAACGGAATGTCCTCGCCCACTTAATTCACATTTGCTCATCACATAACAGATACTCCTGCAAAATGTAATAATTAAATAAGCCATTTTCAGTGCTGAAGATGAACGATCAATCGAGCAGTACAACATTTAACTTTTAAACAATTAATGAAATCAGTGAATGCAAACTATGCCAGCTAAAAATAAAACAATCATTGCTGCTTTTTTTCCCCCGCCCCTCAAATTGTAGAACGAAATTCATTCATTAGCTATATTAGCTTTAAAGATTTTCATTAAAATTAAAAGAAAAAAAAAAGGAAAATTAGCAAAGAAATAAACAAAACAATTAGAATTATCACTTCTTCAATCACAATAATCTATTCAGGGAAAAAAAAAAAAATTATTTGATAAAAATATATATATATATACATATATTTTAGAGAATTTTCCTCAATTCAATTTTGAAAGATTTTCTTCTCAATTTCTAAAATTTTGAAATAACGAAATTCGAAATATTGCATAAACTTCGAGAACAATAATATATATGAAAAACTGGAAATGACGAAGAAATTTCAAAAATAGAATTATGAAAATGTTTAAAAAAAAACACACACACACACACAGGAGATGAAAGAAAAGATATAAAACAGATATTGAATTTTCTACAATCGGAAAATGATAATTCCTTTCTGGAATGATTATGAAACACACTTCCTTCGATAGTACAAGGATATATTTGTTTGTTCATCTGTATTCATAAATGACACTGAGGATGAATAAAAATTTGCACATGAAATGAAGTTTGAAAATCATATTCATTCAATTCTAACGAGAAAAAAAAAAAAAAAGAGGAAAAGTATGTCTAAAAAAAGAAGAATCGAAAACTTTTCATGTTATCCATGATGCTGTTTTGCTTATATTTTACAGAGATTTCATTTTTCCAGGAATGACTGGATGAATATTCCTCAAATGTACTATCCTTAGTTATATATGAAAAAAAAAAAAGAGAAGAACAAAGAAATTTTCAATAAGTTTTGAAGAGCAACGAACACAATGCGATCGAAAAATAAACTATTATTAATTTGATATTTAAAGTTAGAAAGCTCACATACGTTTAAAGTTTGTTTTTTTTTTTTTTTTTTTTTTTTTTTTTTTTTTTTTTTTGTTGTTTTTTTATTTTATTAGTAGTAGTTTTAATTTATAAGAATTTCTTATTTTTTTATTTTTAAATTTTTTTTTTTTTTTTTTTTTTTTTTTAATTTTTTTTTTAGTTTTTGACAGAAACAATTAGTGAAAGGAAATTTTTGAATTGAAAAGAATTTTGATTGTTACTTTGCTACGGATAGAATGCAAATACTTCCGAATAAACAAAATAAGCAGCAATATGAGTCATTTGGAAAAATAAATAAGTTAATTTAAAGCAATAATAAAGGAACCTCGACAAGTTTACTCAACTCTTGCCATTTCCTCTCTTTGCGAAACTTGTCAACTCTATAGATTCATTTCAGTAATAGTGCTTATAAAGAAAAAAAAAAGTGATAAATAAGATTTCAATATTTCTAGCGCTCACTGATCGCTTCTCAAATTTTCCTTCACTCTGATTGATCCGGGAAAAAGAAATTCCGGAAACGGAGATATTCCACGTGAAGATGTCATGTACTGAATTTAATTTCAACCAAATCAGAGCACTAAAATGGAATACGAAGAAGATAAACACCGGAAGAGTTTCCCGGTCAATATGTTTCAATACATTAAGAAATAGTACCATTTCTGAAGAGAAAGAAATTCAATAATTGGTCAGTTGAGATTGTTAGAGTGAATGATAGTATGATCAAGTAGTTTAGTAGACCAACTTTTGAGTGAAGTTGTTAATTAATACATAAACAAGACATACAGTCAATAAATGAGTGAATAAGAGAATCAGGTGTGCTGTTCGTGCTGGATACAGAGAACTTCCACACAAAATGTTTTCGCATTTCGTTTGATTACGAAAACCGGAAATTCACTGGTACTGATATGATCATGATGACGATTGATATCGGTTGCCGATGGTGTTGTCATCATGGATGATAATGGGTTTTGTTCGGGTTGTTTTCCATAGGTTCACCTTGATGTCGCATCGCTGATGGTTCATCGTGGCACTTCACAGTGGCTCAATTTGTTGTGGTGAAAAGATATCGATTCGATTGCAATTTTAACCACTTCGAAAAGGTTACCGCGGCAGTTGTCTGTCTGATGGTGCTCTTTGTCCCATCCATTCCTGTTGTGATTCCTTCCAAATCGCCGCTACTGCTACCGTAGAAGGCCTAGTGCCATCTAGAACAACATCACTCCTCGATTCTACAACATTCCAATACAATAAGATTGTTTCCAAAGAATGGAACAGGAAAACAGATGATGATGATGATGACGATGATGACGACGACCTGTGCTTCTGATAGAACCTGTTTCCATGGGTGGGTCTGAATTCTTCCGATATTCATCGGCCAGCGGCAGCAGCAGCAACAACAACAGTAGCAGTAGCAGTTAATACTGTATTCATAACATCACCTCCATTATATTACAACACAAACTACTGACTACCATTTTCTCTTGCTTTCCATTCATTCTAATGGCAAGTATGCCAAAATTACTTCACGTAAGTAAAAAGTTGAAGAAAAGCGTCAAATACCTCACACTTCATAAATACATTATTCATTCACGTGTATACGCTACGTCAATTGCATCCGATTGTAAATGGTGAATGTTCCTTTCACGGGAATTAATCAATAGACGTATTATTCTTGAGCATGTTGTCCTCTAAAGAATCTCGACACTCCAATTATATATATATATTTTTTTTCAATAACAATAACAACATTAAGTGTTTGCTCTTTTTTTTTCTCTTCTTCTTCTTTTATAAAAGAAAACGAAAAGTTCCGGAAATTAAGAAAAGATTAAATCTGAAAGCAAACATGGAGAAGGAGACTGGCAAGACTTTTGAAGTGATTGAGGCACGTACTAAAGCAACGGTTTTGCTATTAATGAAAATAGCAAGATAATGATAATGATTACTAAATGAATTAAGGTAAATGTCATAACAATTATAACAATAAGCTACGATGATATTAATATTGATGATAATTTAGTTTACAGTAATCATAATTGATCATTAGTGATAATAATAATAATAGTAGTCTGGGTATAAGGCGAGAACAAGTACAAATTACATTTGAGAAGAATGTGCATTAATGAGCCTATTTACATAGGTATGGATGAAAATGAAATAGTGTAAAAAATTGACCAGTTAAGATAATATTCCGCAATAGATATATTATTACGGAATTACGGAATGTTCAAGTTGTGCGGAACAATTAACGGAATGTGCCTGTTGTGTTTGTTGATACAGCCGGTGGGGTAACATGCTGTGTAATAATCTTTCGGTACAACCGGTACATCTGTGTACTGGTCGGTATGTGATAGAATGGTAATAATTAAAATATGAAAATTAAGCAGTAGTAATTAAAAAGCAAGACATTCCCGATGATAGTTTTCGGATTACACGGCAAATATCATAAAAAGGAAAGAAATAACTAAATAAGAGGTGCATATGTTTAGATAGGAGGGAATAGCATGAGTTAAGTACAAATATGAAGCTTAATTGAAATTGCTAGCAGTGTGATAAACAAGGCTGTTTATAAATCTGATTTTTGACTTCTTCGCTTTTAACACTGATTGCAGGAGATGTGAATGTCCTAAATGAGAGCATAGATTCAGATTCCTGATTTTTTCTCTTATGAAGACTGATAAAAGATACGGCAATGATATATGTTTAGGAGGATTGTAATAAAAAGTGAAAAGTGGCAATAGCAGTAGTAGGGTGAACAGGGGACGATTCAACTCAGCTCAGTTTAGTTTACTTCAATTCAGTTTGGTTCAATTCGACTCGATTCCAGCTGGGATACATCACCTTCTGAATCATTTAACGATTTATCATTGACATCACGGCTCTTTAGCTTCTTCTGTGCCATACACTTTCCTGGCACATTTTTAATTGCTTTTCTTCGAGCTATAATTAATGATCTCCTAAGCTTGCATTACCTGTTCATCAAATCACAAAATCATGTTCCATTCGGATTATTTATGAAGAAAGGCTAGAAATAAATGCACTAGAATGAATACTGGCTACTGAACAGATAGACAGAAGCGTACAGTTGAATAGCTTAACTTCATCCCCTCAACTTATACCTGACTACGGTATCATTCTGATGAAATATGAGTTGTTTTGTAGTAAAACGCAACTTATATTTCAATGAGAGAATGGGAAAAAAAAAAAAATCACAGAAATAAGAAATAATTAAATGTTAAAAGAGCATCTAGCATTAAAAATTAAATCAGTGATGACAGTCATGGTGATTGGACTCTCAGCATGTATTTCTGCTTATCTAAGCGAAAGATGAATTTAATCTGGAAATACTGATCGATTCCTGGATTATCAGGAACAGAATCATCCATTATTTCTGGCTTTTAGAGATGGGTAACATGTGCGGTTCGCTTTCTGCACCAGTAAAATGGTGCAAGAATGTCACTATCACAGGAAGAATGCATGCTGAAAAATAATTATAGTGATGAAAGTAATGAATCTGAATTGAGTCAATAGAAAAAGTCCAGAAACCGCTATTGAACTAAATGTACACTTGCCACTATAACAGTCAGAGAGAGCGAGATGTCAGTGGGTTGTAATTTCAGTATAGTGTTTTTCAGTTATTGATGCTAAATGGAAAAAGAGTTTGGAATTTACCTTGTATGAATCAATTTCATCAACTCATTTATTAATTAATTATTCTGGCTATTATCTAACAGTGAGTGATATGTACATATAAACAAGGGAATGTCGATAAAGAAATCTGGTAAGTTGTAGGGAATCAGTAGGTATTGTATGTAATGATGATAGCTAAAACACTAGATGAGATTCGAGTCTACTGATAAGAGAGAACGATTTAAGTAAAAAACAAACGGTAGAAAAAGCTGAAGAGGTAGCCTAGGCTGCTATCAATTGAGAAGAGATGCAATGATTGGAATTGTGTTTGCTAATGTGAACGAGTGAGTAATAGTGTAGCGTGGCATGGTGTAGTATGAACGTTACGTGATGTGGCGTCACGTAACGTAGCGTGCAGTGCTGCAGATTGACGTTAATATCTTGCGTAGAATCTTGCAGCTGCATGCAAAAGAAGAAGAGTGCAATCAGTCAGTCGGCTGGAGCGGCAGCAGGAATAGCAAGCAGGCTGTGGACAGATGTTTGGATGAACGGAAGGAGAGGAGGGGGGCACTTCCGGTCGGTCCTTCGGCCTCTCTGCGGTGACGTTAACAGTGCTGCTGTGCCACCGTTAGTACTAGCAACTTGCAAACTTCGCTACCTCAGAAAGTTCATGAGAATATCTCTGTCATCAAGTTGACCCCGTAACAGTTGGTACTATCCCGAATAGCTAGTGCTGAAAGGATTATCATTAGAAAGAAAGTGTCAAAAGTCATCTGAAGGATAGTGAAGTTATTGAGAGTAATGGATGCACAAAGTGGTTGTGTGAGAAGTTGAGATATTTTTACTACTATACCTGTCCAAAACGGTACTGATGATACTACTTATGGTATAGGCGGTAAATTTTTTTAGATGATTTTGAAATATAACCAACAACTGTAAAACTGACGAAGAAGAAGAGAGTTGGCGAATCCGGAAAAGAGAAGGCTTTGTCGAATTCATTCATTTCGATTGCTCATAATCCGAAACGGATCCCGAAATGGAAGTTTATCTCGAAATGACCAAGTCAAAGTACGAATAACATAAATGATAATTGTCTTTTTGTAATTTGAAAACTTCAAATAACAGACCGAGTATTGCCAGGATGACCCCGTGCACTGTTGTGATGTGACAATGGACTGAACTGACATCTTCCCAAGCAAAAATACTCATATATGATCATTTCGTCATTTAATTAATTGGGAAATGAGCTACCGAAGTAATTGAAAACACCTGCAGCTTATTCTCTTCTCGAAGTTCCGTAAACTTTGCTGCACTTAACAGAATACACACGGGAAAAGTGGTATTGAGCACTACCAACCAATGGAGGATAAAACACACAACACCGGCAGGGAGTGCGTGGGCGCTTAGCGGAAATTTAAATTCTTTTTAAAAAAAAAGTGCGATCTTCCATCGTTCTATGCAGGTGTGTGTCCGTCTGTCTGTCTGTCTGTCTGTCTGTGTGGGTGTGAGTGTACCCTACAGATATGTATGTCGAATGATAGGGAAATATATGAAATGTGTGACAATAGAATTTAACAAGTAGTGCGAAAAATGCGACCGGAAATAAAACACACACACACCCACACACCCATACAGACATACACACACACA
>PQVD01000236.1:16933-31317 GCA_003012265.1 Setaria equina
AAAAAGACTCAAATAGCCAACTTTGCAATGTTCCTTTGGTCTAAACTAAGCCATACCTTCTATGCTTTCCCTAATTAGCTATCAAGTAAGTTTTGATCATGTGGATTTTACAGAAAGATATTCGATCATCAAGTTCACTATCAAGAATGAGTCTTAAAGAGTCTTAAAACGTAGATGTTGTTTTGCAGAATTATACATATATATAAAAAAAAAAGGAGTTACCCGAGTATAATTACTGCACACTGTAACTAATTGGTGTAATTACTTCAGTGACAATTATTAGAGTATTAAGCCTCAAGAAAATAAGACCACTTATAAACTAGTTCTTGTGAGAATGATTCGTGGTTTTTTCCCATACATTCTTATCAATTTTCAGATACATATTTCCTATTCTTATTATAAAGCAGGTATAAAAATCTCGCAAACTTCTGCTGCAATTTATCTGCTACTGATTATATCATATACTCGAATAATACTGAGAAAGACGGAATGGGAAAGTAGTAGATGTTGACTTAAACTGAAAATCTCAAGAAATGTGTATCAGTTTTCCAGCACTTTTCACAAATTTGTAAACTCTGCAATAGCAAGATTTACCAATCTATATTGGAAGATAATAACACCTACTGATAAAAATGTTAATTTTAAACGAAACAGTATTGGGAAGTTTTGAGGTATAAATTATTGCTGCATGCTAGTCATTCGATCGCTGTCATAAAAAGTAAAAGAATTAGGTATGAATTTTGACAAATATATCTAATGAAACCAAGTATAACAAGTTTGTTAAATGTTAGCATCAGTATTAAAAGTGCTTGAACTAGGAACGAACAAGACCGAACTTACAGCTCATCTGAGAATTTATCTTCTACACCCCATTGTGCAGAAACAAAAATGAAGTTTCAGATGCTGCAACTGAAAACAAATGCTTCAGTTGCGATGCAAACCCTTAAATGCTAATATTATCCGAGAAAAGTTGACTGAACGACAAACTGCGACACATAAATGTTCCGTCGAGTGCAAACGTTAACATTTTATAACAATAACAAAGTTAGCCAAGGAGAATTCATTATCGCATAGAACTGACAGACATCTTTCCTTCTGCTTATGCAATAAATGGAAAGCTTGTCTTGACTAAATTTATGATACTAATTTAGAGATATTTTATAGGGAGCTACCGTAGTGTTTAAAACTTCAGTGTACGGAAGGTGAAATAAATGAAGTTGTTTTGTTTGTCACTTAAAAGTATCTGAATTATTCCTAGATTTTAGCTTTAAAGTTTTCAATTTTCATCTTAAATTTTATATTTTCATGTGAGAAAATGTTACTGAGATGTCAAATGATACGATTGCAATAAGCACGAAAAATTCATCAAAGTAAACTTATAAGAAAGATGGTGAATGCAACGAAATTATTCCATTTAATGAAAATTTTTTTGAAAAAAGTTTTGGATCAAAATTTAATGAGCATTTTTCGGGTATGCTGATTTTCTAGACATTAACTCAGAGCTGCAATTGGTGCTGATTATTTGCTTAAAACAAACAATATTCATTATTCTGGATAAATTCATAGAAAAGGGAAAAGATAGGAAGAGGAAAACCTGATTAAAATGGAGGGAAGAGTTGCAGTGTGAATCGATTATTCTGATTAAAACTCTTATAATATGCAGCAAAACAATTACAATTGGGAATAATGAGCTCTTTTAGCTCTATTTCTAATAATTGTTATCGCTATGTTTTAAACTACTGTTTGGGTTTCCATTATAAACAACAACGGAAAGTCTAATTTAATGATTAAAAAAGAAATTCTTCAGTGATATAATTTCATTGTATAGGATAATTCATCAGTTCACCAAATTTTCCCAAAATAATCCAGGAAATTTACTTAAGAAATAATAATCATTTTATGCTGTAAGCAAGGAGAAAAAAAAAAAAATGAGAAAAGAAAGGAAAAAGAAATAAATGAAGGAAGTTTCCCTTGTAATGACCAACAACAACGGTTGACTTAAAAGACTTCCTAGATTATTTTCCTTGATACCTGTACTTTATAAATTATAGGTAGGAAGAATGAATTCATTTCATTTTTTTTTTGAAGCGAATTATTTTTCTAAACAAAAGTGCCGGAAATGTAAAGCAAATAGTTGTTGCAAGAGTTTCATGCAAGACTGAAATGAATTTTATAAAAAAAGTTCCATTTGTTTCAGAATGTTTTAATTCTCCTCTGAGCATCAAACCTGACAAATATGTCTACACAAGATTCTGGAGAAATAACAAGTTAGGAAGACAAAAAGAACTAATGACAGTTCGATTAAAAGATAAGTAATACGACGAATGAATTTAATGAATAAGAAGAGGAGAGGAAAGACGAGAGAAATACAGTATTTCAAATTTCATTTATTCACTGATTGGGTTCGTTAATCAGATACATTTACATTCCTTAAAACAAGTGGTTCAGTCTAAAAACAGGCGGATAAATTCTTGCAGATGAGTTCACAAACATTTTTAGAAAGAAAAATGTGCTCAAGCCAAATTAATAATTATTAAATTTTAAAACTATAATTACTTTTCCGGATCAATAGAACTTAACGGAGTTCATTCCAGAATTTTTGGTTATCCTGAGCTAAGCAGACAGGCGAGGCTTGTTCTGACTTCCTTCTCAGAATTTCTTTCATTCCGAGTATTTTTGTGTCTCCAGAAGTGTCTAACGGATTTTTCTGCTATATATTTAATCAATTGTCAACTCGTAAAGGATAAGAATTCGATAGCTCTCAGCTAGTTGCTTGAGGAATGGTAACCCTGAAAGGTGAAAGTAAACTAACAAATGAAAATAATGAGAAATATTTACAGGATTTTTCTAAAAAATTAATTAATTACTTGTGAAGGATTAAAATTGACTTCTGAATCAGGAATCGTAGAAACTGTAAGAATGTCCAACTCAATGGCTATTTTCTCAACTAAGAGAAAATTTATTCTGTAAAGATCAACTTCAAATCTGTAACAATTAAGCGATGATTAATGGAACTACTGACTTCTTTAGCCTGCTTTCTCATTCTGCTATAGACGTGATCTTGTAGATATCAAGAGAATTCGTCCAGAAATCATGTCAATGACGGAAAAATACCTTCCTGAATTGATTTAGGACCAAATGGAGGGATGTTCTGGTTACAGTTATAGTTGTACCGGTCCAAACTACAGATTCAAGGATTAAATGATGATCCGAATAACTAGATTATCAGTTTATTGAGAATGATAATGCAGAGACAGTACTGAGAGAAAACTTAAGATATTATAAAAATGCTTATATAATGTCTTAAAAAAGAATTTGTCAAATAGATATCACTCAAACATAAATGCTATCCTGAACACTCAGTGTTTGATACTGCTGCTCCATTTCATGATCTGCTCCCGATCTGTTTCATGACCTGTTTGAAAAGTTTATAATAATGAAGAACCTTTAAAATTACTTGAAAAGTAGTCTCGAGTAAAGGTTGATTTATTTATTTATTTATCTTAAGCTGGAAACAATATTTTATTTTACTTTCAAGCCATTACAAATTAACTGTCCATTAGATATTCATTCATTCCTCAAAAGCATCGCTTACAGTGAGTCATGTTTAATTTATGTCTTGCTATAAAATATTCTTCCTCAGTGGTAATGAAATAATGAAGTGAATGAAAGAAAGAAATGAATAAGTCTACGGTGAAACACAGCCAGTGTTGGTAATTAATTAAGCAATAGTTTCTGAAGAAATTCTTGAAGTTTCACAAAATTGAAATGGTCAATTATTTATATTTTCTTATCAGAAATTTCCTTCTTTTTCCCAACTGAAATATGCTTTCACTTTCAGCAATTATTTTTTGAATTCTATTGGTAGTTTATTCAGATGAAGAGATAACTTTTAAGAACAATTAATTGATAGAAAATTACTAATTTCGTTTCTTGGAATTGAATATAATTGTAATTCTCGTGCAGAATATTCCGATTAGAATTATAAACCTCTTTTTGAAGTGCCTGACATAGCTGAACAGTTCTGAATTGTTTGGTTGAATGTAGCAAGCGGAGTAACAGCAAGTTCTGAAGTTTCCCACAGAAGCACAAATTAAAGGTCATTGTCTACCGAATCACTCCTGCAGGACATTTAACAAGATCTACAATACTATTCTTCAGAAATGTAAGCCCATCAAATACTTTTATTTCCGGGTTCACAGGGTCAAAGACCTGTGTGAATGGAAATACCTCAACCCTTTGACCTTTCCACTTTTGACGGTTGCAAATTAAGAAGTGCTGAGAGTCGTGCGGAACAAAAATGTTGCACTGCGCCCTGATTCCATTCATTTCGTTGAATTTGGGTTGAAATAATATTGAAGTGAAGTATGGGATCGAAAGGTCGGTCTTCAGGTACAGGCAGAGAAGAAAGGTCGAGACGATCGTTGGCAGATAGTTCTGGTAGTCGACAAGAGCGATCTCGTCATAAACAGAGCAGTTCTCGTCGGAGCAATACTCCCAGGAAGACCGTTACAGCTTCCTCCAAAGTTGTGTCGTCTAAAAAACCGATCCACCGCTCATCGCCGCTACGAAAGTCGAAACCTTCACCGGTTAACGAGCTTGACATATCGGCATTAAGTCAGAAAGAGCAACAGTGTAAGTCAGGTAAGATGCTAGCTCATGCTATTTTTACATTTTCGAAAACGTTTTCTTAGCACTGCTTATGCTACTCGTTTTTGCGGCATGTGGGATTTGATTTAACACATGCAGGGATGAGAAAGACTGCACCTTTAAGTGTTCTCATTCTAACGTTCAGTAAACAAGCTTTGCCTTTATTTCAGTCTTTTTCAGAATGAATACTCTTTAAAAGAATGAGAAATTTTAGAAACATGTTGAAGTCATTATATTGACATTTCCATGTTGGATTTTCTGTCAACAGTTTGTTTCCTTTCTTAGCTCCATTCTTCTGGAGTTGCTAAGCATTTCTATTCATAGTAACTGTTTTTGTTTCCCAGTAACACTTCTAAACTAGTAGCTTCTATAGTCTTGATAAAATAGTTGTTGGGACTAAACAAGGTAAACAGTTTCTCACATTCCAAGATATTGTTATCAACAAGTAGTTATTAAGATTTAGAAGGGTCTAGGAGCATGGAGGGTTTCAGAATTAAATTTTTATAACTTTCTATTTTTTTTTTAAGTGAGAAAGATCAATTGTTTGGTGCTTCTTGAAAATCGTTAATCAGAAAGCTTTGGGATTTTAATGACATCTGTTTCTTAAATTGTTATCCATCTTATTGTAATAATGTAATAGTTTTTAGGAAACCGAGGAAAAGATGGGATTCAAGTAAGTGATTTTGGTTTTTTTATCATTGGTCATTTATTTTTTTCTATAATTGCTGTTGTTAGCACTGAACTGTTATAGGGTGGTACTGTAATTTACATAGGGTAATTTTTGTTGTTATCGTAGAAATTACTCGGTATTAACTTTTAGTACGGTGTGGAATGATTTGGAAGGTGTTGGAAAAAAGAACGTGAGGCACACCCAGGATATTTTTCATCGCTCAGCATCATATTTACACCCTATCATGAATAATTTAAATTTTAGAATCGTTCTGAAAGAATGCAGCATCGCCAGTTCGTTGGCATAATGGATAGACGTGGATTCTGGGGCTCAAGGAACAAGTAAGTTTTGTTAAACTTATATTTTGGCATGCTGTAGTGATTGGAGTTAAGGAGTAATCAAGATTTTTTGCTAATATCGTTGCTTTGTTTTTGTTTCCCATTTCTCTTTTTTTTTCTTTGTTTCAGCGGATTTGGAATGAGGCAAGGGTAAGTGGACGATTGGTACAGGTGATATTTCGGTATATATGCTGCTACGTATTTGAGAGAGAGAGCCCAAGTCAAAATTTTGTTTTTTGATAGCGTTATCGAAAGGGAGTCATTTTGGCCAGTATATGGCTTCATACATGTATGTGCGGCGGATGTTGGTTAGAAAATAAATATTATTTACAGAATGGACTATCGTCGCACTCCGATGAATCCGCTACGACGCGGCATTGGAGGGAGCGACTTGGCCGATCAGCGTGCACATTATGGTTAATTTTTTTTTTTAGTTGTGCATTGGATTTTTGTTCAAAAATTCAGATAATTACTGTGTGAATTCACTGTATGAACAGTTTAAGTTTTTGCTTATTCTTTCCATAAAAACAGTTATATGTCAAACATTCACAGTACTAAATGGTTCTACGTAGAAAATTGATAATTTTTGAACTTGTCATTTTGTATTCGTCTCAAACTTTTGGATCTAATTCTGTGTAATGTGTCAGCATTATATTCATTATTCAAAAAACCTTTCGCAAGTCGTTTAAAATAATTTGAAGAATGTGCCAAATGAAAGTGAAAACAAGCATTTATTGGAATATTTGCAGGACGTAGCGGTCGGCAGTCCTACCAGCGAAGTACTGAGCAAAGCAAGTCAACAAACGATGAAGAAAAGCCGGTGATGAATTTGTTCGATCCTTGTAAAGTTCCTACTGGACGTTCTTATTTTACGGTAATTTTTAATATTCAAGAACTGCTAGCTTTATATAGTTCAGTAAATTATAATTTACTATTTAACGGTGGGTAATGGTGAGTTCACTAAAATCTTATTTGATTCGTATGATGTCGAGTATTATTGGAAAAGCATGCTGTACTGAATAATCTGGTGATGTGTTGCAAAATAAGTTCATACCGTATTACTTAAAATCGATCACGAAACACAATCTTCCAAATTTAAAACTTAGTTATTGAATTGTAAAGCTGTAACAATCATTTCTGATACTTATAGCATGACGATCGAGCGACAAAACCAGTACGTATCTCTCGATCAAGATATTCGGCATCGGGAGACAGTGGGTGGCAGTCGCTACCGGTTGGTTGGCGCAATGTTCGGAAGGTATTTCTTATAATTTCACTTCTTTTTCCTTCAATTTTTTATCTTTATGGTTATTTCTCAAATAAGTGTTCCCCATCTTATCTACCTGGTATTCTAGACTATCTAACCGTTTTATTTTTATATCTTTGTGAGGACCTGCTGCTAGTGCATATCTTGCGATGGACTGCTGTATGCCAATTTCCCACTCGTTATCGATGACACATCCTAATTCTTAAGACCTATTACATACTTTTAAAGGTAGCAGTTATGAATCGTTTTAGTTCCCAGTGTTTGTTAGAGCTGTTTCTTGCTTTTTCGTACGTGCTTCATCTTTTCCTTACATTATGTTAAATTCATTGCAAAATTTAGTCTTATGTTCCATCAATTATGTTAGTTGGCTGTAAGAACTTTTGAATACACTGTATACAGAAAAATATACTGGTGCAGTTCTGGATTAAATGCAACTACCACACTTTTCTTGTAATACTTAAGTTATCTTATGTCGGCTCTTTTCTGAAAATTTCTGTCAAATTTGATGAATTGTTCACGTTTCAATTATGATAACTTTAGCTTCCCTAAAGTCTGCAAGTATTTATAATATATAGTTTGTTAAAATTTAATTAGGGGCCTTACGCTTTTGCTATTCCAATCGGCTATTAAAACCAAGTGTGTATGTTATCTCAATTCTGTATACAATCAGATGACAGGAATTCGCAGTCACTAAGTGAAAGACATTATTGCACTTTTTGATCCAATTATGGCTGTGTACTGTTAATGGCTTTCAGAAAAATGTTTGAAATGAATATTTGATGACTATCGAATATTTATTGTTCATTACTTCCAGTGAATGCATGTCGTGCTGTGTTTCTCTGTGTGAAGGAAAATTTCCAAAAGTTATTGAGAACAAATTGATTGCTATAGGTCACCATCCGTGATTGATAATGATGATGTTAAGGTGCGCAGAAACGATGACGTCATTCACGATGATAACTCTGGTTCTTATCATAAAAAACGGTCTGAAAGAAATCCAGCAGATGAGATGTGGAAACATGATATGTTTGAATGCGAAGAAAGTGAATCAATTTAGGTTTTATCTGTTTGGGAAAAGTTATAAATTGTTTTCATTTTTGCTTGATTTATTTATGTTGCATCCGTTATGTTTTTATTCTTTTGTTGAAGTTTGTGTTCCTAATGATATTGTTTATACGATGTTTATTGCATTCAATGCAGTATCATGAAATGTTTCTACTTCTACACCTAATCAAATCTGTCGGTTAAAATGATTGACACGAATGTATTCAATGAATGAAAACAATGGATCAATATTTGAGTAAAACCACATTTTACTATGTATTCCAATCCAAAATAAAAAGTCGTTGGCCATAATGATAATTGCTGCTTCGATAAAATCTTTTCTGAAGTATCCAGTGTCCCTTCTACACGAAAATAAGTTTTTAGATTAGGGCATGGGTGTGAATTATATAAAAATGACTGGGATCAGGCTTACATAACAGCTGATCTTCATTAATGTCATATGATTGTGTTGTTGTCTTCATCAATATTGAATAAAAGCCTAGCATCGCTAAGTGTGATGTACGTATAAGTTTTGGCTCTGTTTTAATTCCGCTCCTCTTATATTATCCGACCAATAAAAATCTAAAGTACTTTATTTCTTGAACGCTAGTTAACAAGTGGGAGAAATTTTCTTTAAAGAGGCTTTCTATTCGAATGATGTAAAGTTTTCTTCACAAAAAAGAAAGTTCTGATCCTATGATTTTGAATGTGGGAATAAAAAAAAAAAAAAGATGAAGCAGAAGCATGCTGAATTACAATATTCAAGAATCGTTTTCAGGATATAGGAAAAAAAAAAAAAAAGAAAATCTTCGAGCTTAAAATTCCCCCAAAATTTGTTGTTTTGACTCATTCATTTCACTTTCATTTGAATTGATTGAAGAATCATTATGTAGGTCAATTCTGAGAGTAAAGATACATTTGGGATTTCCACTCTGTTTTCTCCAATTCTATTTCTCTTACACTATTTATAAAGAAGGCCTTAATGGGTAAATGAAGAAGTTTTTGCTCGAAATGAAATGAATGCTGAAATTGTTCATTCCATCATGTATAAACTATGATCTTTCAATAATATTATGCAAAGTAGTTTGTCGATATTTATGTTTGTGTGAAACAGGACAAGTTTTCCTTCTGCTTTGCTCACTTTCAATACATAGAACTGGTATCAGTGTCGAGGTATTCTGGATCACTTCGACAATTTAAGGTGTCAGTTCGGCTTGAATTCATTCACTTTCATATTTCTACTTATGTTCGTTCGGAATCGATCTTCATTTTTTTTTTTTTTGAACTAAACTTTTGCTTTTCACATTTCATCCATCCAGTATCGCTTCTTATTCACATTTCATCGATCCAGAATGGCTCAAAAGCTTTTTTTTCTGCAATAATTTTTTTTTTTTGCTTTTTCTTGTTTAAATTAAACTAAATGTAATGGAGTGTTCTATTTACAAAGGGATTACATTGCTGTAGCAGATGAATTAACATGACAAGAAAAACGTTTCTTGAATTAAAAAGCGAACCAAAAACGAAAACTATTTTATCCGTATCGTCCAAAATGACAAACTATCAGTTAACCGTTACTGTATATTATATAATCCATGTAAAAAGAAGCCAATAAATAATCAAAAATGCCTCAAGAACTAACCAACAACAATGATAAGGTAATCAGCAGGCCATTAACATTTTGGATAATAATCCTGCGCAGGTGATCTTGGAATATATTAATTAATTACACTTTACCGTTGCATTGCTTAAGTATGGCTATTTTTAGATTTATTTTTTCTAAATTTCACCAGTCTTTCTCAGTTGTCCTTAAAATTTATTACTGCAACTACCTTTGTGCGTTCTCTTCCATGAAGTGCCAACAGTGTTATCAGTGAAACATCTTCAGCCAAATCAGGAATTGAACTCGACATCGAAGAAAACTTTGGTCACACTTCGTGTACTCTTCACGTTCCTTCAAATTCATTTATGTGAATTTCTGAAATGAGTGGAACAAATGGTAGTAGAATTAGCGCACAAGCAGAATTAGTCTGATGCCATCTAAGAATATCATCCGGCAAAACTTCAGCACGTCGCATGCCATCTGAAATTCAATGCCCTTCTCCGCAAGTGAATCTGTTACGAAACGGTGAAGTAAATCGGAAATTTACAACACCACTGTGTAGTGAACGTGTTCTGTCAAAGAGTACGCAAAAAGATGTGAAGATTCTACGTGATCTTCACGTATAAAAATGGGGATGAAAGACGTAATACCCTTTAATCCTGTCAACGCATTTCTGGATCAGTTGATAGATAAACACGTACAGACACACGTACACACGCACACACACACACAGACAGACACATACAAGCACAGAGGAGTACACACACACACACATACATATACACATACACACATGATAGGTGTTACTCATGATCCCTGCCCTGCAGAGCAGAGTGTCTGTCGGTGTCTCTCACTTTTCAGTTCTATCTGCTGCATGCATGTATGTATGTGCAGTTGCATTTCTATGTCCGTCCATTCGGCATCAGCTGATACGTTGGATGCGTTATTGGCCGGCCTAAGGGCAGTTTATGTTGCCTTTCCTTGTTCGTTTATTTGTAAGGTAGTGAATTACGGATAGTGACGGGTTGCCAGGTGCAGCTGACGTGATGCGTGATGTGTAAAGGGTAACGTGTGACACGTGACATGTAACAAGTCCGTATGATGTCATCAAAAAACAAAAAATCAAAATGAACAGCCAAAAGTGAAATGGAAAGGTGTAGCGAAGGTCAAACTGATAAAATAGCGCTAAATTTAGTACAGTATTAAATTGATCAAATAGGATAGCTACCACATTGACCTCACTATCATCTCGTTTTATGTTCACACCAATAGTTTCATCTTTAATTTTTTTTTAAAACTCAGAATGGTGTAGCGAAGAATGTTTGTGTTTACCTTTTATCTGCTTATGCAAACAATACTGACGAGACACTTTATGAAAGATTAGTGATAAGAAATTACCTGTTATATCATTGTCCTGGAAGGAATACTGACCCTTAAAATATCTATTCCACATTTACAGCCTGAAATTTATTATTGAAGGTATACTTGGACGTGTTTTGATTGAAAAATGCTATGTGATAGTATAATGAAATAAGCAGTTAAAAGATTATTTGATTAATGACAAATAATCGTATTGGGAAGTTAGCACTTACTGGCACTCTCTAGGACTAAATGTGTCTGAAGAAATGGACTGCTAAATGAGACTGACTAGGCCACCAGTTAATGCTATTTAATTATTCTGGTTGTTAATAGTCCTATTAGGCTTAATTCATGAATATCTGCAAACTGTCACCAACAATTCAAATATAACAACAAACTCCACCTGAATTTTAGAATCACTCGCTCCTTCATCATTCTTTAATTTTCTTCAATTCCATCCGTTCCTTATAATGGGAAAAATTAGCCAACTGACAGCACATTTCTCGTTTCTCGTATTTTTCAAATCACTAATTCAATTGGCTTGATGGGAATGGAATTTGGATTGGGCTTATTTCTCCTTTCCTTCCCAGTCTCCCACATTACGTTTTTTTTTTTTTCCATGGCCTTTTTCTCGTTGAAATCCAGACATACCACTTCGAACGATTGTGCGCAATTTATGAAAGCACGTCACGTTTCCTATTACGTTGCAGTTAGTCAGGAATCACTGAGCACCATAAGAAAGCTTCTTTTAATTCTCTCAATAAAGTTGAACGCTTGCAAAAACACAATTTTACTCACAAATTTCAATTAAAATTTTACAGCGTAAACAACGTCAAAGGATTACGACGTTGAATAGTGTCGTACGTTTGCACGTCATAATCATTCACGGGCCAATTCATTAATGTGTCCGAGTAAGCTTTCATGCAAACTGATCTCTTTTTTTTTAAATTAATTATCGATCATAGTAGCTGAATTAGTGAATGATTTTCTCACCTAATTTCTCGTCTAGTCTCAAATTTCATTATTTATTTCAGAGCAGTGGGATTATAGTGAAGAAAGTGAATGCGGTGAGTTTTTGCAAGTTTTTTAGTAAATTTCTTAGTAAGTCTTTTTTCGCTCTTTCTTTTTTTTTTAAAGTTTTAAGTAATAAATTTTTAAGAGCTAATCTGTTTATGAAATGACTAATCGTATAAAGTTATTACAATTGTTGTTCTCAATTTTAAAAGGAAAGAGAGAAGTAAATCTTAAAGCTACCGGATAATTAATTCATATCAATTGGTTTTTTTTTTTTTTGTGAAGTCCTATGAACCGAAGAATTTTAGACGCAGATTTCTTTATGACTCAATGATTCTAAAATTTTGTTTCATTGTGCTTTTTCACTCAACCATCCTCTTTCGATTTCAACAAAGTTCAAAAGGGACTATTTTTTTCTGTATTCTTTTTAGGTCCAAAATACTGGCCAAATGCTGATGGTCATAACCAGTCGCCTATAAATTTGGATTTAAGTTTGATGAAATATGTCACTGTGGATCCGCTAAATTTCGTCAATTACAATGTGAAATTTGAGGGTGAAATTGTCAATAATGGGCATTCTGGTAAATTTTTCCTCCATTTTTTCAGGAAACTAAAAAATCGAAAAATATATTTCTTCTTTTTGGTATTCCATTCTTCCCTGGCTAATATATTTTAACGTGACTAAAATCAACTTCATCTGGCAACAATTTCGTTTAAAATTCAAAAAATTTTATTTGTTTTCAGTGCAAGTAATGCTCCATTTTGGAAATAGTCCACCCGAAATTCGAGGTGGCGGTTTTGACCAAACTTATCGCTTAGTGCAATACCATTTCCACTGGGGTATGCACGATAATGAAGGTAAGCTTAACTGTTTCATTATTGTTAGAGTATTGTCAGTTGAATTTTTTCAAGCAATTTGAAATTTATATCATATTTTTCAAACGAAGCAACTCATAGACTCTTTCTTTAAAGATAGAAGCAGAATCGTTTCTTTTTTTGATATTACTAAAGCAGAGCAATCAGAAATGTTCTCAAAATTGCGCTTAGGTTCCGAGCATACCTTAGCAGGTTTGCACTATCCAGCAGAGCTACACCTTGTCCATCAAGGTGTCACCAACCCGAATAAAATAGCTGTTCTTGGTGTGTTCTTTATGCTCGGTACTGATGACAAAGCCTTGTATCCAGAATGCAGCATTCTTAATAAACTTATAGATCCAGGTTTGCTCTCTAGTTTTGCTTTTTGAGTTATAAAAAATTTATACCTTGTGAAGACTTGTAAATATGAAAGAATGCTAAGAGAAATCTATAAATATTTCACATCTATTTCCTGATGGCGATCTATACAGCCGTTAGATATTCTCTTTTTTTTTCTGTTCTATAATATGGTGAATATATCTCATTTAATGTAATTATTCGATATGTATGTAAAAAATTAAAAATCTAAAGTCGTTTACTTGAATCGTTTCGCGCTTATCGTGCTATCTATCCATGATCATAGCCATATTTATATTTCCCTTCACACCTAGTAACTTTTCGTGACAAATTTAAATTCAACATGTTCAATCTCTTTTTTTTAAAGAATTACTTTTAAACATTAAAAATAAAAAAAAAGAAACAGATGCTCCTTTCACTTATTAACCATAGCTTATCAAAATATGCTATTCGTTGTCAGTGATAAAGCATATCATTTGTTAACTGATTGCATAACAACTTATGAAAACTTCAATTTCGTCAAAATTTTTGTTGCAGCACAAAGTCAGAGAATACAAGGAATCCTTTTGGATGATAAATTGCCAAAAAATCGGAAATCATTTTGGCGATATGCGGGGTCTTTAACCACGCCGCCATGTTCTGAGGTTGTTACGTGGACAATTTTCACTGAACCCATTACTATCACTAAAGTTCAGGTACTTTCGCTGTTATATTTTTATATTACTTTTTATTCAATAATCGATTTCCATCATCCCTTATCTTTCTTATATCAAAAATATATCATTTTGAGGGTTAAGTTTTATTGACTCGTTTTTTCCTTTCAAAAAAAAGAAAAAGACAAGAAAAGTCAAGATCTTAATTTCGTTTTGGCGATTTGCCCATTAATTGCTGATCGGCGAAAATAACTGTTTTAAAAATATTGCCGCAAGTTTTTTTTTTCACCCTAGTCTACTCTTTTCATCATTTTATTCAATGCTTCTTATAAATTTGCCAACTTTTTAAATGATGAAAAAGTTCAAGAATCTATTTTTCGGTTAATCAAGATGACAAAGATAATAACTATTTCTTATTACAGATACTTTTTGATGTTTAGAATTGCTCTGTCTTATCAATTGTAATTGTTTTCTAGCATATTTTAAAAAGTTTTAAAAGCTTAGGGCTTTTAAACTTTCCAAAAAATAGCTTGAGTCTTTTAAGAAATTCCCAAGTTTTTTAAACTGTCATAAACTT
>PQVD01000237.1:0-59613 GCA_003012265.1 Setaria equina
TATTATTATTATTATTAATTAGATCTTTACTTTTGTAAGTCAGTGAGAATCATTCATTTCATAAACTACTTAGGCAAGGATTGTTGATGCTAAGTATTTTACTATATCTTTGTTCAGTAAATCACAAGGAAACTGCGTTTTCAGCCTCTTTCCTCTATTTAAAAAAGAAAAGAAATGTATTACAGTTTCGTTGACAAGAAGAGCGGTCCACTAGGAACTCACCACCAGTCATGTGGACCTGACGTAGTACGTGATGCAGAATTGGTTCACCCAAGCTGATTTATGGAACGTACTGAAAATGAATGTATATTGCGCTGATTGACTATATTACATTTTCTTTATTCAAGCAAAGTTCGACATGCCGATATTTGTAAAGAACGAATTGATGAAATTATATCAGAAGTGGACAGTAGTGGCGGAGGTGACAACCAAAATGATCTGACCGGGAACTTAACCGTTGGTGGTTCATCCACTTTGGTGACCCAGCCGTTGTCACCACGCCCTTCGCTGCCTATTTTTGTCATTTGCACAGTGACAGAGACTGTCTAAATCAGACATGCTGTTAAGTGAAGGGGTAGTGAATCGAGCCGAACCAAATCCGTCAGTTTGAAGTTGCATCAGTCTGGACATTCCGTTTTTGCTCTGTTCCAATAGCAAACCCTTGAACGGATTACCACAGCTTTATTTGCGATCGTGATTACAAATCACAGTTTTTTTCATCATTTTATGATTGATTTTCTGGAACTATCTTACCTATTGCAAATTTTCCTTTTTAATTTTTATTTTCTTTCTCAATTATCACTGTGATCCTCTGCTATCGTTTCAGCACCAAAGGACAAGTTCATGATGACGTGAACTGAGTTACAAGCATCCGCTGTTATCATCCACATGATAACTTTTGATAGATTTCTAACCTTACCTGATTTCTAACAAGAATTAAAGGTTTTTATGCAGCGCAAGAATTTATGCGATAATCATATCAAAAGATAAGTGATTCTGTTATGAATTTTGCTTGTTTAGCTCACAGTCAGATAACGTTATATCCAAATTTCTCTGAATAGGAAGGTGAAGCATCATAAAATTATCAGCAAAGATTTCCTTATTTGCTTAAAAAAAAGAAGCGAAATTTCCAACTCTAACTCAGTACAGCATTGTTTTAGTCCTAATTACACTTTACAGTTCTACACTGTAAAATATTGCTTGCCACTCATTTTTCACCCCCGTCTTTTCGTCGAAAGTTTATTACAACTATGCTGTTTATTTCTCTACTTTGACTTTTCTAGTTCATCAAAAAAGGCATGAAAAGAACTTGAAATCTAAAATCGGGACTTGAATGTGTGTAGATTTATTCAGTGCATAATACAGTGATGTTATCATTTAATATTTATTTAAAGCCGTAATGGAATGATGTACTGAATGTCAAAATCATTTAAAGATCGAAAGTCCGGAAAATTGCAAATTTTTTTTAAGCAAAAAGCGGTGACTGTAGAAACACTCAAGAAATAGTCTGTTCTCTAATTTACTTTTCTCCGGAAGAGTTATTTGATTCTCATTGCAATTTCAAATTCTCCTAATTGTCCAACAGTTAAAGAAAATTTTACCCTAGAAACAAAAAGTTTAAAAGTTCCCTTAGACACTACCGAAGAAATAAAGAATCTTCTTTGCACCGGTGTATCACTCTGTTGCTATATTGTTCTAATCATCTAAAAATCCCAAATCTGTATCTGGTAATTTTTTGCAGGATTTTTCTAAAAATAATGTTCTTCATAATTTATGACTTTCCGAAAGAAAGAATACTTATTCCAGCTCAGTTGTTTTCGAACAATTTCTTTTTCCATGACTGACTTCCAGAAAAAACGTGTCATTTCCAAATAGTTTTTAAACGAAAGATAATTAGTCCTCAATCGCTAATTCAGATTTTTTTGTTATTTTCCAAACTTTGACTTCACATTCTATAGTTAATCCGATTAATCCCTGTTCTTTAAGTAACCCTGTTCTTTTAACAGGACTTACGTAGGGTGGCTAACGCACTGGTGTAATTGAAAGTCATATTAAACATTTGTGAAGGCAACCGGCAGAATGACTTCATATCCGTTCATTTCACTTACAGAAATTCATACTAATAGTATTGAATACGTTATTTGCTATCTGTGTTTACTGTTTAATTTCTTAGAAAATGAAAGAATACAGTGAAAATAGAAGAAAGCATTGAATATTAACAATTTATGTGGAAAGACAACCTCTCTCTATTGCAACAACTTTAAGTTATAATACATATCCATTATAGATTTGCTTCGCACGAGAAGTGAAGCCTTTTGATCTCGTACCTTCGAGTCTCTATTCTTTCCTCTTCTTTACAAAATATGTTCTAATTTATAAGTCTGCTGTTCTTATTTCCTTCAAAGTAATAAGTAGTAATAATGTCTTAATAAGTAATAATAATGTAATAATAGCAATAATAAATTAGTTCAGGGCAAATTTCCCGTAGCAACATTGATCCTTTTTTAATATTTCACTTTCTAAGGATATAATAAACGACAGCTCCACTATATTCATTATTAGATTATATGTTCGATACCATTACAATTAGTTTTAAAAAAAAAAGTGTGAGATGCACCAAATTGCTCTGTATTAGTGCATATATATCAAATGTTTTAGAAAATGCATTCCGCACCATAATTAAGTTACGCTTTTAAATGAATATTTTAATGATAACAATGGCAACAGAACAAATAATTTAATCGTTCGGTAAGATAACCGTAATTAAACCTATTATTTAAGAAAATCTCCTTTTGCCTATATGAACAACTATATATCTAACCCCGTTTCCGAAGAGTTAAACCCTGCTCATCTAATCTGAATTTTCACACTTCGGCCGCGTTAAAGCTAGGGAACCGATTGAAAGGGTGTCCTTAGGTAAAGGTGTGTGTGTGTGTGTGTGTGCGTGTGTGTGTGTGTACACCTGTGTGTTAGGTGGAGGGATCGTTTAGGATAGTGAGGTGTACGCGAATCGATACATTACTGTTATTATTGCTGTTGTCGAAGTTCACATGAAGAAGTTGAAAAAACGCATCAATTCTGTATTTCATGGGAACGACATATCTTCAACTTCTATCAGGTATTTGTTACAGGATATCAGCATTTAAAAGATAGTCTGTTTAAAACCGGTAAACCTTACGATAATGATTTTATTATGGCTGCATTTTTAGTAGTGTTTCTGGTTTTCAGTAAGTTACTGATATTTGAATCTCTGGAGGCGGAAGGTCGTCCTCATTCTGTAATAGAAAGGACCCCGAACTTAGAATGACAATTTATAGTACAGTTAAGTCTTAATTGTATCATCATTGACTTGAAACAATGTTCACAAGTTCCAGGAATTGGCGCTTATCAGACTCGATGAGTGAATTGGCAGAACGTTTAGCAGCAGATGGTGTAATCATTGAAGAATGCGATATTCCTTCGAGAATCATACCAAGAGTGTCATTTCCTGTTTTTTATGTGAAACATAATCGCCTTCCAGCACCAATGCCACATTTTCGCGCCGATTATCCGAAGAATCTAAAAGCATATTCACCGTCTCAACATCAGTATTCTCGATTTTCTAGACAACCTTGTAAGTATGAATAAGCGCAACTTGCTTTTCTCATGCAATTTTGTTTAATTTCTAGGTTTTCTTGCACAATTTCCACCAGTCATTACTGTATTAACTTTGTATGTTTGTGAAGTTCAGCTCCAGCTACTTAACTGAGCACTGATTCATCTAAGAGATGAATTAGAAATGGAAATTTTTCGTCTGTGGTGCAGTGTGTGGAGCCAAAATTTTCCTACCACAATTACAGAAATGCCTCTAAATTTTCTTTTTTATGGATGGACTGAGGATATTGTCGCTTTAGAAGTCTAGGTAGCCTTTTTCTTTCTTTTTTTTTTTAATGACGGGATACATCCTCGCCGTTTAACTATGTTGAACAAGATACTTCAATTGCTGGAATGAGGTGATTTCAAAACATTTTTAACAAGAACATACAGGCTATTCATCACAAGCAGTGCTTTATATTTTCAGTTTTATTTTATTCAAGTTAATATTTGGCCAGCATTTACTACCTCGATAACGCTCGTTTTGTGTTTTGTGCATACAAATGCTTAATACACTTTTCAATTTTTGGTGTAAATTTTGTTTTACTTTTCCGTTTGTGGACCAGTTTCGATAATTTTACTTACAGTTGCCCCAGACAAAAAATTTGGTTTAAAAGTTGGATATTAATAACAATGAGTGACGAAGAATTTCATAAAGATCTAAATAGCGTAGTCTGCATTATGTGGGATTTGTCTCCGTATGAGTTTGAGAAATTTTATGGTGATTGCTTTTGACTTATTGTCTCTTTTCCACGTTTTGTCGACTCTTATTTTTAAAAATGCGTAGTAAGCTACATTCTTGCTTTCCTTTCCTCTCTCGGTAGATTTAATATCATCAAAGTTCAATTTAATGTTAGCTGTAAGTTAAGAGTATTTTTGATAATGCGATTCAAAATCTTGTCGATTTCTGTCGAATCTCCTAATTATGGTGGTTATTAATTCAAAACATTCCAACAGTTAATAGCGTAGATAGTTTGCAATAACTGATGTACAGCGGCACGATTCATAGTTCATTTTCTCAAGGATTTCATATTTACGCAGCATTTGATGAAAACTACATGTCGCTAGGTGTTGATTTTCATTTCAAAATGAGAGAAAATGAGGCAACACGTGATGCCGCATATCGTTTTGCTTTTGTATCCGCAGCAACAATAGGGAATGATAGTAGACACTATTCTTGAAAAGTTTATCCTGGTGAGTGAAGTATTTGACTTCTATGTGCAACGATATGTACAGAAAGCATCAGCGTATTTTTTGTTAACAACATTGAAAAGCATTTCAAAAGAAGGGTAAAACTACAGTATTGTTTAATCTCCAGCGAAATATGGATTGTTGTAAGTCTAGAAAATATGGAGAAGGAAGGATGTGAAAAAGTTGCCAAATGAGAAGAGTGAAATTTTAATGAAGGGTGAATCTAAGCACGAAAAATTCGTGAAATACACACCCACTTCGTTGTCATCGATCTCTTATCTTGTTAGAACTTTCTCATCTTGCACAACATGCAAATATCCGCAGCAACAATAGGGAATGATAGTAGACACTATTCGTCATGAAGTTTGGATGAACAAAGGGTAGAGTAACAGTGTGTTCAGTAATACGTGGTAGTGAAAGCGTGTTTAGGCAACTGGATGGAAAAAGAAGAGGCCCTTTGATGGAACTAGCTTGAATGAATTGATCGCGTAGAAGAGAGTCGTAAATAAACTTCGAAATGTGGAAGACCAATGTCGCGCGCACTGTCCCACAAGTCATGCTAAGATATAATATAAAGCCTGCTCGAGATGTCTAGAGAAAGGAGAGAACGCTTGATTAGCTGCGCTTTGTCACACTCCTCCTCCTTGCGTTATGTATGTCTGTATTGCTTCCTCTTCTTAGATTTTCGCCTGAATCCCATTCGCAGCTTCATTTTCGTCTCCAGTCTCATTTGCATCCACTCTCAACTTTCTGATTTACTTGTAATGGCGTCTGAATTATCCAAATCTGCCACGTTTCACAATTTTTGTGGTGAAATCGAAGTACTTTCACCACTCCCATCTCAAACATCAGCTCCAAATACTTTTGCATCATGGATTCAGTTCTTCCTGTTGCGTAAGCGACGTTCCGCCATAGGACGACAAATTGTTTTAAGGCCATCTATCTCGCTATGTGAGTGTTTTGTTATATTCGTTTCACCATCATATAGCGATGGCATTTTAGGACAGAGATTAGCATTGAAATGATTGCTTTATTATGTTCTCCTAATTGGAGCGAAATTTATCACTCAGTTTTCCGTTAGGATATAGGGTGATAAGGAGTGTTCTTAGACAGAAGAGTGTGATTTCTGGTCATGCTGAAGACGTATTTCTGGGAACCACAAGGTTTGTTTGGAGATAATTACAAATCTGAAATTAGAAATTAGCGAGACTTTCACTGGTTCATGAATTACAGTTTTAAATAAGAATATAATAATTCCACAGTACATGTGATTTTTCAGATAATAAATTCATTATGCTAAAGATTCATTAGTTATACTTTGCTTCTCAATTGCTTGTTTTGCAGCTGTCGTTGATGAAACGAAAGCGTTGGGCTCTGATGGTGAGAGCATTGAAGTCTCACCTTGTAGTAGCGATCAGTACACTAGTCAGTCTGATCGTCATGTTGTCAATGTTAAAATGCGTCAGAAACCAACTCGTCGTTGGAACGAGGTATTAAACTTTTGAAATGAAATGATAAAGAATTGTAGTAACCTCTTATTTTTTGCTTTAAAAATAACTGAAGAAAGCTATAATAGATGTGTTTATATTGTTTGTCATTTGTCCGGCATATGCAACTTTTATTTATTTATTTACATTTAGTATTTAGTGAGGGCATAATCAAAGATGCCCCTGGGCAACTCAATCCACAGAAAATATTGCAGCAAGACATCCAGAAACGTTTATCACTTCCTGCTGACCTGAGGCTTCCGTTAAGTGTGATTGAAAAACTTAATCGCACGCCTACATTAGATCTGCCCTTAACGAGGAAAAATCGTCGTGCATCTTTGGTATTTTTTTTTCTTTCGTTATCTATTTTCAGTTTGGAAAAAATGGAATATTTCATTTTTCTGTGTCTCGGTGTAATTATCTGCTTTATTGATTTTTGTTATTTCAGCTTCACTTTCTTTTTTTTCTACATTGTTTTAGAGCGAAATTGGTTTTGGTAAGCTTGAAACATACGAAAAATTGGAGAAACTTGGGGAAGGCACATATGCTACGGTTTTTAAAGGGCGATCGCGGTTGACGGAAAAATACGTTGCTCTTAAGGTAACATTTCTTTCTAGCTTGCTTTAACTGAGTTATTTCTTAATTATTTTTTCTCAAATCTCAAGAGAAGCTATTGACTGAGTTGTAAGAAATTATTTTCAGGAGATACGCTTAGAATTGGAAGAAGGTGCACCTTGCACAGCCATTCGAGAAGTTTCTATACTGAGGGATTTACGACACGCTAACATCGTCACATTGCATGATATAATTCACACTGAAAGAATACTCACTCTTGTCTTCGAATACGTTGATCGGGATTTAAAACAATATCTCGATGACTGTCAAGATGTAATATCAATGAAAAATGTTCGGGTGTGTTTTTGTTTTGTCTGTAAGACCCTTTATTTTGCAAAAGTCTATCAACTGAAAGACCCAGCATTAACAAGTTCTATTAATTATCAGTAGCACATGTTTTTATTTGAACGTTCAAGCTGTTCCTGGTACAACTGTTGAGAGGACTGAATTATTGCCATCAGCGACGAGTTTTACATCGTGATTTGAAACCACAGAATTTGCTTATCAACGAAAAAGGTGAACTCAAGCTTGCTGACTTTGGGTTAGCACGAGCAAAGTCTGTGCCTACAAAAACATATTCAAATGAGGTACATTTTTTCTGATCTGGAGGCATGCGAAAAAAATGTCCGATATCGACTTAATGGTTTATAAAATTCTGAAACTTCAGCTCATTATTCTTGAACTAGAAACCCATTGTATATTAAAAGCGCACACTTGGCTCTCCGTATTTAGGCTGTTTTCTTCATCCGAAACATTTTATCTTCTATATCGCACATTTCGTTCCTTCTTCCTTTTGGTTAGTTTGATGCAGCACTCAGCTGTTTACGCCGAATATAGTGAAAAACTGTTTCAGGTTGTGACTTTATGGTATCGTCCACCTGACGTTTTGTTAGGTTCAACTGATTATTCAACTCACATCGATATGTGGGGTGTTGGATGCATTCTTTTCGAAATGATTTCCGGTCCTTGTTTTTCTCTTTCCTGCCGTAATTTTTATTGAACAGTTATTTTATGCAGAGAATCTAATAGATTTGATGAATGTGTCTCAATATCTTTTTTTGAACGTAAAATCTCGTAAATGGATTGAGTCGTTGTAGGACACGCTTTGTTTCCGGGGTCTGCTGTTGAAGAACAACTTCTTTTAATATTCCACATGCTGGGCACTCCATCATTATCTACTCATCCACAGATATGTAACTCAACTACATTTCGTTTGTGTAGATTCCCGCACTATCGTCCCAGCAGTCTATATAATGCATGTCCAAGAATCGACCAACAAGCGAATGATCTCTTGCATCGTTTACTCCAGGTAACAAGTTAATTCTCAACTGATAACATGAGATGAAAATATTTTTTGTATAATTGACAGTTCATCCTGTTCATATGAAGATGTTCCGTATGATCTTTCTCTTTTCATTTTAAAAGAAGTTGATTTCAGTACGAAGGTCGGGAACGATTATCAGCAGCGGATGCATTACAGCATTCTTTCCTGCAGTGTTTGCCAAAAGCAATTTTTGAGTTGTCCGACTGCGAATCAGTGATGTCAGTTCCTGGAGTCCGATTAGTCAAGGATTCGGTATTATCAGGTCGTATAAGTCATCGAAATACTCGGTCAAATCGACGTCAGAGCTTGCTTCTTTGAATGGATTGTATGATTTTAACTGACAAACTGTGATACATTGTAACGTAGGATTTTTGTTCACATGGAAGGTTTTTAGTTTTTCAACATCTTAGGTTTTATAGTTTTGTCATAACTAACTGGTTATTATTTTTGGCTTAATACATTATTGAAAAACTGACGAAGTACAAGACTGAAATTTGGATTAATATCTTCATGGTCATGGTTACATCTTATATCTATTTCGTTTGCCTGTAATTTAGATAGCCGTAAGAACTATTAAAATTTACCCTTCTTTCTTTTGCTGCAAGGCCAATATAGATTCTGAGGGAGGGACCTTATTTTGTCTGCTGCCGCTTCCGAATTAATGTTAGTATCTTTTTGTGATGGCGGAGAGTAACTCTTTATTTCATTTTTTACTTGACTCGTGTACCGTTCTACTGAACCAAACTTCTTTTGAAAGTGTTACATTTCCTTTCAATTTCTAGCCTTTGTCATTATCACCCATTCACTTTTCATTACATTTTGATAGCTTCATTCCTGTGGTAATAATCAGTGTTTCCCGTTGTGATTTTTATGTATTTCTTCTTATTCGTTGGTTATCATGTGATTTTGAGAAACGCTGCAGTAGTTATAATTCATTTTTTATTTTTGCAGTTTCATTCGCTGTTTTATGCACCGTTTTCACTTTATACACAGTGACGAATCTAAGTTATAAAATCTTATTTTGATGAGTTCGACGGATAGTTGCATTTTTCCCAAAATTTCTTGGAAACTCCACGACACCACTACCTACTTGTTTGATATTCTTTTAGGAGTGTACGTGACAATCTCAGATGGAGGCTTTTCCATAATTACGGTCTTGGGATTGTTTCGTGAACATAAAACTTGTTATATTGAGCATATTTTCAAAAAAGCATGATTCCTAAACAACGAAAAGCATGCTAAACCAGGGTCACTGCTTCATCATATATAGGCAGTTGCTTTAGGACCATCTAACGCTTCATTTTTGAAAATATTCTTTACAGTAAAAGAATAAGTGAGATGATGATATGGGTTGAATAACATTAGATGTTTATTGCAGAACATTTTATATGCAATGATCAGAATACAAGCAACGCCACAGTCTCCAGACGACGGACCTATTTCGTGGATCTACCGTAATCCATTTTACTGGTAACTACATCCGGACTTCGATATTTTTTTTTTGATTAACAAGAAGAAAGTGAATGTTAGTTTCTACTATAAGGGAATAAGTTCCAAATCGTACAAGTCTGTACTGTGCGTAATAGACCACACTGAAAATTCTTTGTGAGCGCTGCCTTGGAGATTCTCGTCTAGATCATTTTAGGGCAATGTGTCTTACTTCCTCCACAGGATGATGTATCATATGTTGCTGAAAGTCTTATTCAACTCTTTGCAGGAGTATGTGTAAAGGTTTAGTGGTTTTCGCTGGTGGTGTTTTTCTTGTGCGGGCAGTTAGTGACGAATGGGATTCTCTATAAACTTGTCCCTCGCGACGAACTTCCGTACAGTGATTAAGAATTTTTTGTCCAGTTTGACATGTTATGGATTACTGATTTAAAAAGGAAATGAATTCTTTAGCTCTGTTTACCTAACAGTTCAACGACATTTAGCACACAGTTTGAAATTTAAGTTCAATGGTTAACAGTAAAATTGTAAGTAGTCAAACTGATGTCGGAAGGATGTGAAAGCATTGCATATCTCTTATCATATTCATTTTCATCTCAACTGGATTATCATTTTTACTGTTAAGCTAAGAATTTTTGTTTATTAATCATCATGCATCTTACAGGAGTATTAGTTGATTCCATTTTCGAATAAAACGCTGTTTCATTGATGATTTAGCCAGCAGGACCTTTGCCGCAGCCTCAAATTTTGTATGGTTTCT
This sequence comes from Setaria equina, assembly GCA_003012265.1. NCBI lineage: Eukaryota > Metazoa > Nematoda > Chromadorea > Rhabditida > Setariidae > Setaria > Setaria equina. The sequence continues at coordinate 10,457 of PQVD01000237.1, forward strand.
TGAAATATACAATCGTGCGTCCTGACTCATTTGTTCCAACCTAAATGATAAAAATGATGCGGGAATCCAAAAAGATTGACTATTCGCAACAGTTTCATTCTCCTCATTACAAAATTTTTGGGTGGAAAGTTATGAACCTGAGCAGTTACTCTTTTACTGCAGATATAACTTTATTCTAGATACTTCTCTCCTTTAATTTAAGCAGTTACGAACTTTTTCGGATCGATTTCATCCAAAGGATACGGGTAGCTAGTGCATGGATTAAAACGTATATATGACCCTTTTGATAGTGTATCGCGCATACACAAGTCAACGAGTTCCGTATCTGTTGCTGAATCAATAATCCGCAAGATTTTCTCTTGAAAACGCGTAGACATTCTCAAACGAATATCACTTTTAAAGTTTTCCCTGGTACATACAACAATGAATGCTAGACGATGAAATCCGAAATACTATACCAATACTATACAACAATATATTTTGCAAGAACAAGGTTACAAATCCTAGAGACAAAGAAAGATTTTACGGCGAACTTTACACCGTCCAATTCGACTTCTGAGACGGTTCGTCCGCTGCCGACAGAAACAACACACTGTATTCGTTCCTGTGGCCAAAGCATACGTGCCTCATGAACAGCTAAAGCTGTAGGATTATTGGTAAGTACACCACCGTCTTGATACAGCAGTGGGCCAAGTGACACCTAAAAAGCTCAAGCTGAAACCCTGAGTAATGAAGCAGACATCTAAATAAAAATTTCTAGAACTGTTTTTTCTTTTTTTTTAAGCAGAGATAGAACAGATTCCTGACTGCTGGTGATGCAGTGCTCAGTATGTTTTGTAACAATAATAATCCTAATAGTTTTTAAGTGCTTTGCTTCCATTTTTTCATGATGTAACTTCACAAATCTGAAGGTAACGCGAAACTTGTAGGGAACAGTGCCATTTGTTTCAGGATTTAAAATTAAAAGTGAATATTTACAGGATTAAGTTAAGCAGACCAGCGGGGCTTGAACATGGGATTAGACTACCTCATCTCGAAAGATTAAATTACATTTAGTACTACTCACCTCCTGAAAATAACCTGGAGCAGCAGCAGAAGCTTGTAAAGCCTCCCAAACTTTGTGATTACACCCTCCACGGTAGTGGCTCTCTATTCCATTAGGATGTCCGTAGGTACGAAAAATGTATGGCTGCAAAGTTGGTGTATTCACAGTGCATGATACTATACTAAGCTTGGGAGTTTCCCAGCGTCCACATATTTCCAGTAACGTCTCCTCGCCAATAACCTTTAATAAAACTTTTTCAACACAATTTTACAAACAACTGGGCTCCAGTATATCGTACTTTTCATTTCAAACGATGTCGACCACAGCTTACAAAAAATGTAGTTTTGAGGTGTTAAACCTTTTCATATATTTCCATTGAGGAATAATTGTATTCTAATTACATTTTTTAGAAAAGCGTATGTAACTGGAAATGTATTCACTTACGTTTCTCAGTATTTGTTTCCACTTTTCAGTATTGTAGTAGGCATGTGAAAGAAGAAGACCGCTCATCCCCGAAAATTTGCCTTGACTGAAAAGTTCCCGTGAGAGTTCAACATAAACTTCCTTGCATTTCTCAACTGATAACCTCTTAGCAGCGAGTAATGCACCGATAATAGCTCCGGTACTTACGCCCACAATCAGGTCAAACACCTCGACAACCTGAAGAAATATTTCCTAGTCACTTGGAGATAAAATGTCCCTTCCAACATCATCTTAGCGTAAACCTCATAGCTCAAGACAATAAATGAAATGACTGAAACAAAAGACCTCAGGTCAGGAAAATCCGAAATCTAACCTTTGATCCCTTTAAACTGTTTTCTAGTGCTTCCAGTACATGAAGACCTAGCACACCCCGTGTGCCTCCACCGTCAAGTGACAGCACTCGAACACCTGCCCCGAGAGGCATGCTAACTTCACCCACAAGGATCAGGAATTGTCGAACGTGTTCTCTCAAGATTTCATCATTACTTCTTCGCAAACAAAGTTTCAACTTCTTGACAACAGAATCATGGAACTGAAACAAGTGAAAATTCCTTTCCAAACCTTTCTAAGGGTAACTGTTTAGAGCATTCTTTTTGTTTTTCCTTTTTTTTTACTAGCAATCTTCCAAAGAAAACCTGGAACCCAACGGTGCGCGCCTCGGGATAATCCATATAATGTTTACACAACTCCCGTGTTCTCAACATAACAGACCCATCTGTCTCTGCAGATAGTAAACTAGACACAAGTATTTTCGTCCGGTCAAAAATTGCTGACTTCGGTACTCTCACTGCCTTTATACGTTGCGCTCTGCAAATCTAACACTGGAAGAGTTAAAAACAAGCAAAAGAAAAATGAAACAGATGCTTTTAACAAACATAAAACCGGTCAAAACACCTAGGATTTACAAGATATCTTCGAAAAATATTCATTCACAACCAATATAGCTTTCTATTTAAAATTTTTCTCTGCAGATTGCTCATAATTTCAGCTTCCGGCTATTTCATTAACCTCCAAATAATTAGCTTGGTTTCGAGGAATCCATAGCACAATTTATGTACCAATGCTTCCATTTTTTATATAGTCAAAAAGCAAATGTTTTAAATAACAAAATTTGCTCGCTGTTAATGAAAAATTCCATCTAGAAACGAATTTCAAATGGTCATCTTTTCAATTCTTAACGATTCGTAGGTTTGGTTTTTAATGAAGTCTAAAATGAACACTGAAAACAACTTTGAGTTCATGTGCTAATGATTCGTATTACGTGATACACTGGTAAACGCACTTTACGTTAGCTTCTTCGGTATCCCTTGTCCCATCAGAAGGCCATAGTGAAGAAAGCACAGATGAAAGATATGAAAGATGTGTTGAAGACGAAAAACTCGACGTAAATGGCTAAAACATTGATACATGACTCCATTTTGTTCACCACGCATTGGATATCATCTTGTTTCTATTTAATCTTCCCCTAAAGAAATGTTTTGAAAAGGGCAAAAAACTTACTGCAAGCGCAGAACTCTTATCTAATTTGTCTGCTTTGCGGCTTGTAATTTCAGTGCTTCCTTCGCTCCCTTGATTTTTTGCCTTTATTTCTTTCCCGGAGTTCTTGAATCTCTTGCCCAAACGCCAAAATAACGCTCCAGACCGTTTCCACATTCAACAAAAGTATAAAAACTACACGAACTGAACTCTGTATCTCCGTCCTACCAATAATAGTTGGTACAGGCATCAATGTCCTATTCTTTACTGGAGGTTTTGCAAAGTGATAAGCAATACTTTCCGGGAAGATTCTCGAACTTCAACAAAAAAAAAAAAAAAAACCCTACTGTGACTATATTTTACTGTTTACACAAAATAATTCACGTCATTAATAGCAAATCGACCAAAGCTCAGCTGAACAGTACCCGTACTGCACGATGAAATCCGAGGTTACAATAATGGCCTTGGTACGAGTAATATGCTGCAAAGAGAAGCAACAAGAGTTTACGCGATAAACTGTCCAAATAACACGAACTTGCTTAGAACTCAAAAGAGTGAAGAATATGAGCACACTCCAGCGAGCTGACTACGCATTTAATATCCCACTTTGTTTATAGAACTAAAAAACCATGTGAAAACGATAAATGATCGTAGTGCAACATAACAGCATTGATATCAATTAAAAATTACTACAAAACTCCCATCCGTTTGAACACTGGATTAAATACAATCCATATTTTCACCCAATGATGATCCTAAATAATTCACGTACTTTATGGCTGAACCATTGACCAGCATCAACTTCAAGTACTGAATTCAACAACACTTCACTACAAACTCATTTAGAATATGTCAGTGTTAACCTTCAACAACTACACACATTTTTCAGGATATTTTTAAAAACATCAATAAAACATAAAAGGACCTGAACGAAATACCATGAAAGTAAATCAATTACATATCCACTGCAACCTTTCAAATCAAAATATAAGTTAAAAGTTAACTTTGATCACTATTATCTCGAAAAAGATTGAATGTCGGTATGTTTACTCTGAAATTTGATCTGCATATTGCTAATTTTTGTTTAGGCATAATACGTAAAGAATGAACCATCATTTTAGAGAATATAACCATTCTTTTCCAGGCAAATTATCAATAGACAAAAATGACTATTCTCATCAAATTAATTCGTAGCTAGATCGATCAGTAATGCAAAGTCAGATAGCTCATTACCGAAATTCTAATTCTAGATCGAAACCCATCCAACACTAGGACATAAAATCACGAATACAAATGATGATGCGGTCTCAAAGATATGATTTAAAACCAAATAACCAAACACATGAAATGCATAGCCCACTGTTTACAACAGCTGACTGACCGGTGGAAAGAACACACCACAGTTATACTGGTACTTACTTATTAGACAAATTTACGGACTGTTCTTTCCAGTTATCATTAGTATCGATAAAATTAACAACAGGTAGTAATGAAGAGGTATACTATTTCATGATTTCTAAATCATCAGTTTGTATTTTGAACACAAGCATTGATTCTTTGAGCAACATCCTTTTTACAAGCTTTTTGCTTCCGGACATGCCGCATAAAATCGTCAAACATTAACTTTCCCGGTCCTGGTAACCAGTGAAAAGCTTCTTTTGCTGTTTTAACGAGCTGAACGACCTAAATGAAATCTTTCGTAGGTTCAAGACATTGACAAACCAAAAATACGACAAAACAAATAGTGAGGATATAAATGCATGTCACGATTAAGCAAGACTTTAAAAGCACTTTGCTGAAAAAAACACACAGGAAGACAAGGAATGGAAAAAAAATCCTGGCAAAATAATAATAAGATCACCAGAAGCAGATACTGGTTCACTTCTACATCTTTTAAAGAATTTTAATTCCTTCCTGTTAATTTCTGAATCTTGTTTTACCTTTATTACAACCAATAGCTAAACTTCGTAATTAAAGCTTAATGATTATTGATTGTCGTCGAAAAAAAAATCATACCTCTTCGACATCTGAAGGGACAAAACGAGGATGGCTAAGTTTGGAGCTGGATGCGGCATAAAACATTTCAACACAATGCTGCATCAAATCAGCTGTTGGAGGTGCAAATCCATTCTGCAGTAGCAAGGTCCGAACCTACAAAATTCATTTTAGGCACACAAGAAGTACTTAAAGAGTACAAGTTCTCACTTTCTTTTCCCTGAGTGATGAAAAGTTTCACCTTTCTTTCCTAAAAAAAAAAAAAAAACCTTGGAATAATTTCAATTCTTAAACTTTACATTTGGAGCGCCACCAGGCAACTGAGGCCGGACCGGATGAATTATAGTTTGCGAATGATAGCTAACTGTAGGCATCTGCCAGTGAAAGACCTAAAATCAAAATTTTTGAATGTGCATTCAATTCTCCTCATCATTCTAATCATATATGACCAATACTTTTTTGCTCTGTTACATGAAGCTACTGGTAACTGAAAAACATAACGCACCGACCTTTGCCGATTCAACAGCTAATGAAAAAAGAACAAATGGAGATGCAATAGATCGAGCCGCTACTTCACAAAAACTTTGAGTGAAAACGCCGCCTAATCTAGTTGCCACTGTGAACAACCAACGAACGTCTTCTGCATACGCAGGATTCTGAAACTTTCACAAGATGATGAATACTATTTATAAGTTTGCTTCCAATCAGCAAATAGGTAATTAGGACAGTTCCCTCAGCATTAACTCACCTGAGAAAATTTTGCATAGCTACGGTTATCATCCAAATTCCGATTTCCCATTGTTTCCATAGCGATCATTCCAACACGATGGGCATGAACGAGCTTCGCCATACGAGGATCTCCAACAACGGATGCACTTGGTGATGGCAGTGGAACATTCATGGGGGGCTGAAATTCAAAACCAGACTTACTGTAACAGAACTCATTAAAACAGAATTATGGGTATAATTCTACATACTGTTTGACACTACTGTATAATGTTTCTTGAACAAGAAAATACATTCTCCAATTAGTTCATAATTACTGATTTCGAATTAATAATTAAGTGCTGATTTCGCTTAAATAGACTTTCTAACGTGAAACTGCTGCTATTTATCTATAAAACAAACCTGAGGGGTTGTCTGTCCAAAATACGTGACTGGTTGTGAAGCAGATGGACAAAGCACAAGCGATGTTGGTGGAGGTAGATGGTGTCGTAGAGTACCAGTAATTGGAATGGGCTGAAAATGCTAGAATTAGGCACATTTAAAATGATACACTTGTTCTTACAGTTGATATAGGACTATTTTCATCGCACTTGTAGATCAAATGGGGAAATGAACATAAGTACTTGAGTACACTGCTCTCCCACAGCTGGAAACTGACAACGTGCCGCTCCAGTACCAAGACAAAGAGGCTGCTGCAAAACAGTCAATGGCTGGTTGCGCCTAGAGATCTGAACGGCTTGCATCGGGCTTAAGTTTGGAGCTGAATGACTAATATGGAGAGCTCGTGAAGGTGTAGCACCAACCACGGGAGGAGGATAAATTGTATTCATCATTGACATCGCGCCAACTGGTAATGTCCCTCTGCAGAAGAAAGAATTATATACAAACCTAATAAAATCAATAAATGCTGACTACGCTCTCTTGTAAGGATGTGTTTGGAGTAGAAAAAGTTCTTTCTCAGTGATTCTATCCAAGTAAACAAAACTTTTGAACTATACTACACCTAACATGTTTATACCGTTTTAATGCTATGTACTAGATCAGGAAGATTCTGTACAAGTATCTGCATAATACGCTCACCGTTGAGCATAATGAATTCCCTGCGGTTGAGTACACGATATCGGAGGCATATACAGTGGAGGACGATGTGGTCCAGCCTGATGAAGGTGATGATGAGGAGGCATGAAATGATAAGAAGCTGTTGCATAAGGCACAGGCCTGCACTGGACAGGTAATTGTACTGCTTGTGGAGTTGCTGTAGGATAAACGCTCTGTAAAAAAGTATTATTATGCTTCAGAAAAAAGGCATTGACAACACAGTTGGCATCCTTGGGACGTGTGTAACTGGAATGAAAGTGATCTATACGATGATATCGTTTCGCCTACACCATAACTTTTTCATACAGACCTTATTTCATTAATTTCTAAAAATGGACTCTACGAATTTTAAGATTAAAAAAATGGTTTGTTAGGCATTTCCCCAGTATTTTTCTTTCAGATAAACCAGAACTAACCATCGAAGTTAGTTGCAAATATTTCTTTACAGTAATCCTGTTGCATAAATCTTTAAGAATTGGTAGTCAGAACAGCCAGCATTAAATACTAGCAACGTGGCTTACCTCATGCGCCTGGGACTGTAAGCTCGGATAAGATGACTGCTGCGGTGAAATCGTGCTTTGAAAACTACTCTGTGGGCTGCTAACAGATTCGGAATCTACAAACAAGTCAAACCAATGTCTAGCAACTTTAAAGAGCACTTCCGGATACACACCATCTTTTTCGGCGGCCTGAAAACATAACCCTTCCAATATACACCTGATTTTCACTCCAAAAAGTGTGTCACTCATTACCCAATTTTCGAAATTTTTAAAAGTAATTCATTCACGTTCCCAACACCTAAAATCGTCATTCCACAGGAACTGCAGTTTAACTCCGCAAAAGAAAGCAACTGTTTAATATTTTCGTGGGATTCTGGATTGCAAGTTAGAAAAAAAAAAGACAGCTAAAGGAGTAAAAATATTTTTCTTTTTAATAAATGAATAAACAGAACCTGTTCAACAGCCCGACATGCTTTTTCAAGCATTTCTGAACTTTGTTCCTTGCACTGATGCAAAGCCTTCTGACTTTCTGCGGCTGTTAAAGCGTAGGCTTTTGGTAGAACGCTAAGTGCAAGTTTTGCAGCGGCCTCAACCATGCATGGGTCACGACTTTGGCTAGCCTAAAACGTGTTTACCATCATATAAGTTAAAAGATACGAAAAGTTATGCATACAAATAGATTAAATATGTATAATACCTTGTCAGCCAATGCAGCCACCTCCGTAGGCGTTAAATGTGCCTCCCAAACTCGTTCAACAATTTTGATAGCGGCACAGCCTAAACGCTAAACTTGTTATATAAACATGAGGTAAGTCAACTTCTGTAAAGCTAAAATTCACAAGAAACACTAGTTTTCATGTAGAAGGGAAGATAAAAAATCAAAAATGAGATGAATTAGGCTTCAATCAAAAACTAAAACGAGAAAAACTTGGAAACGAGAAAAAAGCAGTAGTAAGAAAAATTCAGAACTAGCTCGAAGGACTAAATAAAATTTATTCATGATATAAATTTCGCAACCGGAAATCAAAAATTATAAATTTAAATTACTGGAAAATAAAATATTACGAAATAATCAAAAATTTGAAATGATAGAACCACGAATACACAGAGTGACTCATTTTTCTCTCCCCCAGAAAAATTTATAACAAATGCATCAAAATCCCCAACATTGGAAAGAACCTTACCAATGAAACGAGCATAAAGATCCTAAAAAAATTAACTTCAAAAATATTACTACAAAATAATTCAAAAGGACAAGAGAAAATGAGAAAAATACCAAATATTTAAAACGATTAAAAACAACGAGGGAAAAAGTAAGTCGAAAATTCATCAAAAGGAAAAAAGTAGAAAAATGAAATACTACAAAATCCGGAATAAGCAACACAATGCATGACAACAATAACAAAAACTCAAAAGAAAGGAAGACTAGGTATTACATAAAAACATAACAAAACCACAATGGGGGTTGAAAATTCGAAAAAGTGCAGTATAATTAACCGATAAGAACTACGAATCAAATGATCTATTCGTATAAAGAACTCTTAAAAAAAAAAAAAATTGACTGAACAGAAGATTTTTTAACAGTAAACTGCTGAAAAAAAAAAAAAAGTCGGCAATACAGTCCTCAAAACAGCAAAAACAAAAAAAAAAAAACAAAAAAAAAAACAGCATCAAAGGAAAAAAAAAAAAAAAAAAAAAAAAATGGTCGGCAATACAGTCCTCAAAACTGCAGTCCCTTACATCTTCAATCAAAATCAAACTAATCAGAAAATAACAGAAAAAACAAATATAAAGAGACATAAAAGGCACCGGATTCCAAGGAAACATAACTACAATCTACTAACATTATCCTAGCAATAACTCCCAACTAAGAACTAAATTTCTCAAGGGTGAGAACAGTGTCCATCTTTAACTAAAGTAAGAATAAATAACCATTGCGAAACAAAATCAACGAAAAAAAAATTCTAACCTATAAAAAGTTTCAGAAAACTGCAGTAATAATAAAGTCCAATTTACAAATAATCACGGACTCAGAAGTATAACTTGAAATACCTAAAAATCACTGCATTTAAAACCCTAACTCTATTTATCGCAAAATGAAATAAAACACATGGTACAAAGAATAACAAAACCTAAAATACTTTTTTATGCATATAAAAAAAATTTCAGGTATCAACTGAGGAATCAAAAGAGAAATACTCATTTCCAGACAATTAACAATACTAAATCTTATAAAAAAAATTAATGTTATCCTCGTCGTGTATAAAACGTAATGTCGTTAAAAAGGTTAACTATTTTGATATTACTGTACTACTTTAATCTGGTCTATTAAGATTTGAAAGTCTTTCATTCAAAGCTTATGGATTTAATTATTTGCAACCATCCACACTAGAAAGAATACTAAAGACATCATTTTATATAAGGATTAATAATAATGAAAGAATAAAAATGTATTAAGCTGAATTAAAACAACTCCTAATTCGCAAATAGCAGTATCAAAGCTATATCTTAGTTTTAAAATAACAAACTACATCGGATATGCAATTATTTTTGTTTAAGTGAACATTAAACCTACCTATTTCAATCGCTTGCCCATGTATCCAACTAACATTAGTGCTGTAAGTTCGAGTTTGCCAGCTTGCCGACAACAGATTGTTCAAGCCCAGGGCATAAAGTCCTATTAGGAATGAACAAATGTGCAGTTGTCGGTGAGGACCTGGAAAAGTTTGCGAAATTTTATCAGTTCTGGAAGTTTAAAATTGACTATCTCATGAGCAAGAAAAAAAAAATACCGTTGCGTTGTGGATTATTTTGACTGCCTTGCGAGGCGTTAAAAATGACCGTACTTTGACTTCCACCAGCCTCAAGAAGAAGGCGTTTTGCCAGTTCCATCATACAGTGTGCTTGTCCTTCAGAGGCTTGATTCGGCAAACTAGGAATCGGCTTTCGTCTACAAATAAAACAACAGTGTGCGTGTCATATTATACTCTTTCTCCTTTTCTATGATAAAATTATTTTAACAAGTATCAGAAATCTCATAGCAAAATAATGAGCCTCATAACTACAGTGTTGCCCTAATATAAACAAGTTCATGTAACAATGAATGTCTTGAACAAATATTCAAACCTCCAACACTTACAGTTTACATTTTTTTAAAGTTAAAAGTGAGTGTTTGAAATTTTTTCATGGTAAGATCAAATACAATATTTCTAAAAAGAGATAAATGGTTCATTTAATTGTTAAGTATATAAAAATGGTAACATTAATTTTTTCGCAGTAAAATTGAACTATACCACCTACACCTACTCAAATAATTCATACAACCAACCTGTTATGTCGATAAAATACACTATTCAATTCTACGGAGTGGCTTGCAGGTGATGATGGAAATTCATTTGGGCCATCTACAGTCAGCTTATTTGGAAGACGGTGGGATGGTGATGGTGAGTCAGATGTACCAACGGAAGCTGAATGACTCTCCTGAAAAGTGATTATTTTTTGCAGTGCAAAGATATATGCATGACACATATGTCCTTTTTGTGAAACGGTGCAAAAAGACTGAAGAAACAAAAAAATGAGTACAAGATTAGCATATATTGGGAGCTATTTCTTACAATTTGACTTTATTTTAGTTCTCATCTGCTGCGATTTGCAAAAACTTACATGGACATCACGAGCAAAACATCTTGATAACCCTGAGCTGCTGCTTTCATCATATGGACTGTCATTACTCTCGTCCGATGATCGTCGTCTGCTCGTAGATGTTACTGATGACGAGTCATCGCTAAAAAGGTAGTGACGGTAGAAATTAACATACAGGTCGCTACACATCCTGCAACAGTTATTAGTATATCACTACTACCCAATATTTTGATTCTATGTTTTAAGTGTTTCGAAGTTAATATATCATAACGATAGCACATTTCTGAAAAGCAATATTATTTAAACGTGTAAAGTGGCATGACAAGAAAAGAAAGAATAACCCGTTTCTGATATTAACGGGTAAAACCCCCAGCGTTACAACCAAAGTCAAAAACCTATTAACTTACGGTGAATCATGCGACAAACGCATGAAACTGCTAACAAGCTGCTCAGCTTCATCTCTGGCGCTGCCTGGTGCAACAGAAACCGTCCTTTTTTCGTGAGTATTTTCAGCAGATATAGCGTTTGTTTCAGTACCAGACAAACCTATTAAATTTTATGAAAACTGACTACAGCGAAACATTCAAAAATATTTATGTATTTAATAGATCTAGGAAGATCCACAAAGTATTTATCAGTTTATCCTCTTCAAGTTCATAATATTAGACTCTTTATAAATCAAATCGGTGAAAGAGTAAAACTTTTGTGTTTAAATACCACTTGAATTTTCATTGAATTCGGTGTAGTGGAACTCATCCTTGGAAAGAAAATATGGCCGTTGGCCACTGAAATATTTCTTGTATAATGGATCCTGCTCTAAGAAAAACGCAGCATTGGACTGATGATCTCTGCAAGAAAATAAGTGTATCCCCAACTTACAAAATTGGATTCCTTCAATAAACGAAATAAGAAACATAAATATAACAAATAAGAAACCTACTTGTACATACGATGCATAGTTGGATCCAGGAGTTTATCCAAGACTAACGCGAGTTTGTCATTATTGTCTTTGTACCTGAAAATACAACAGTTACTAGTGTTTGCAAACGAAACAAACCAGGAAAAACGACTGGAGCAAGACGAACGCTTTAAATCAAAGCTCCAATACAAAGATTAAAGATTCCAGTACAAAACCGCACTGAATCCTTCTATTCATTCCTTCCCACTCCTCATTTCAAAAAAAAAAAAAAAAAGAATTTTTTTTTCGACCACCTCTTCCGATTCACTTCCTCAACAATTCCAACTTGCTCTGAAATACAACCGCAGTCACAGATTTGTAAAAAAAAATACAGATTACCTCAACAGCATTGTGAGAGCCAGATCTCCACGTTGCAGCCTCGTGCTTTCACAAAGCATCGGGTAATCTGCTTCGGAAACCACTAACTTCATACCCAGTGCTTCTAAAGCAACTTTAATGGCTAGCTCTTCATCGCAAGGACGTCGCTGCACACCACTTTTCGTCACAATCCCAGTTGTTGTACGGCGCCTACAAATTAAATGCTAGTGGTGAGATTTAATAGAACAGACTACAGCTAGAGAATTATAAATGCATATTAAGATAAAAGAATACTTACACAAAATAGAAAAACTCACCCTTGACATGCATTATGAGAGAATGACAAAGAGTCTAAGATGTAATGCCCCAACGAAATAGGTAAAACATAAGGTTGAGGTATGGAAGCTAAGAGACTGGCATTTTGCACAAACTTCTTCGCTCGATCTCTAATAATTTGTAATTCCGGAGCACCGATTTCTATTCTTCGCAACAAACTAACCAGCTCTGTTTCCTTAATAAAATCACTGTAAGCTGCATTTTTTTTTCTTGAGCTTGAGCCACATAAAGCGCCAATTTTTGCGACTCCTCATACAAAAAGTGCACCCTGTGGCAAACCATCTGTATCTCTAAAATCTTAAAAAAGCCGATATTATAAAGAATGGAGAACTCTACCAAGTAATAGAGTTTTACTTCCAAAAATTTGTTTGCAGCAGGACTCCGAGGTAATTCAAGCATAGATATCGCGAGTGTAAAAGCCAACCGATGAGTTTTTGCCTCCTTCATTAAAGTTTGCACCAAAAAGAGTGTTCTGAAAAAACCCTACGGTCTATCACGGGGTAAACAGTAGTACTTGTGAAGCATCGAAAAATACTGCACAGAATGAATCTATATTCACCTTGTATACATATTCTCTGCTAATTGTGATTTTTCGATAAGTTGCTCATCAAGTTCAAAAAGAGGGGCTTCTAAAATAGAAGCAGGAATAGAACTTGATTGCGAAAACCTTCGTCTTCTGTGTCTTTGCGTCTGTAATAAGAATAGTTACAGTGCCATCTAATCAACTTTAGACGAAAGTAACATTTTAAAACAAACTTTATTAGATTTGAAATTTCAATTTAAATAATAACCGCAGATAAATCTGGATAATATCGTTGTTCCATTGAATGATGTAGTAAATTTGGAGGACGGCGTAACATTTCTTCAGCAAGCTCCACTGCCATTACACAAGCTTGGTGTGCATACCCATGTGATATTAGAGCCTCGCATCTAGCAAATTTAATGTCCCAGTTTAACTGTTGTACATGCGCAATAGCAAATAACTCATCAACATCACTCTTGGGATAATTTGCACTACTGAAAAAAATCACAAACGTACTAAATTTTCAAACGGTACATATGGTTAAACCTGGGGAATTTTCAGCACATAATACATAAAATTTTGGGCACTACTGCAATAACCCCCTGAATTATTCCACCACTCACGCATTTTGTCTCGGCATCATAATTCAATTGTAAAGACTTCGTTTTAAACAAAAAGAAAAAGTGAGAGATTTTTCTCTATAAATAACCTGAATACAGTATTAGATTCATTGCGATTTGTTGAACCGTTTGGTCGATTAGTGCTTCTTGCCGTCGATGGACCAGCCTCACTTTCCTGTCCCGACTCTGCGCTATCCTCTTCAATTTCTTCACCCAAAGCTACCTCACGCGCAGCACAAGCAGCAGCACGGACAGCACGAATTAAAGATCGTTCATCATGAAATTCAAACTGATGCCCACGACGACCAGAAATACGAGATGATTTCTTCCTCCTTTTACGTGAAGCCTTTAATGACACGATTTACATTATTTCAATACAAAAAGAGATCAACTTTGAATATCACACTAAGAAAGAACTATCGCAATCTTTACAAGCATAACCTGTTGATGAAGTGCGAAATAGTTTGTGCCAGTTGCATATACTGACGTACGATAGAATGACGTGCTAATGTCTAATAAACTGGTGTCCTCAGAAACTCGTAAAGGGCGATGAAGGACAGGAATATTTGGGCTGCATTTCACATCTGGCGGAAAATCAGTAGTTGAGCGACACTGAAACTTAATATGATTTGCAGAATTACTTTGAATTTAGCAGGACTCAAGGAAGACGTCAATGGTGATCAATAACTTTTAAAATTTTGGTGTGATGACGAGAATGGGAGTCATCGATTCATAATGATGAAAATAATTTACGTTATTCGATCCAAATAATACACCATCTATGCTCGTGTTAATCCAGCTAATTTGACACGCCCTTAAAGCACTCAGAAATCCAGGAAACAAATCAGCGGTGAAACGGGCATTTTCCGCCGACAATCGTTGTCCTTGACGATCGACAACTGACATAACGAAGTTAGTGGCATGCTTAAAATGTGGTCAATTTTACAGATGAAATTTGAATATTCATAGGAAATTGAAAACTAAAATTAGGATCGGAAAATTTAAACGATTGCCGAGATTCACTGGACATACCGACGATACTGAAGCTTCAGGATTCGCCAGAAAGCAAATGTACTTCCATATCCTTTCCACAGCGTTTCGATGATATATTTGTATGAAACTAGTCAGCTGAAACATATACGTCTAGATGTACACACACATGATACTGGGAAATGTACAAATTACCAAAGAAAAATTCAATTTATGGTTTTTATGTACTTGCTCCCTTTCAAAAGATGATAAACGCGGATTTAAAGCAGCAAGCCTCCATAGCTGCACTATTTCGTCACAAAGTGATGCACAGTTGAGTTGAGGGGCCTTCTGGTTTGACATCAGTGAACTTGATTTGTTGGTAGAAGGGGGACAAAGCGTCCACTGTCCAGATTGTGATAGGGCCGTCTGATACCACCAAATCAAGACCTGAATGCCAATGTCAAAATCACTATTTCATAATAACATTGGGTGAAATGTCCAACAAGAATTACAAAAATTTACATGCCATAGACAGTACTTAGATATATTAGCAAATCTTTCGCTATTTCAGATGTTGAATATCACTTCATGATTGCTTGGATCAAAGCATTTTTATGCTCATCTTTATCCCAGTATTCCGTATTTCGATTATTGGATAACAAATCTCATGATTCAGACTTTACCAAAGACTTATTTTCTATGAATAACAAGTGCACCAAACTTTGTGCTGTTATGATTATTTCGCTTATGACGAGTTTTCGTAAAATCGAGAAAATCCAAACAAAAGATCCAAAGTCGTGACATTTCGACAACACAGAAACACATCAAAAAAAATTTTGAATAAAATCGGGATACAAACTTGTGAACAAGCTAAGCATTCTTCAGTAATGATGTGTAGAAGACTGGTAGCATTTTCATCACGGCGTTTGAACATCTCGCGTACGATAGATAACAGATTCCACAAACCTTCAAAGCGCCAAACTAATAGTATTATATTCACTCTGGCTATCCACTATTTATAAGTTTTCCTGGCATACCTTCTGGTTCTTTTGCTCTGTGAGGTCGGAAAAGGGACAACCACTCACTCGCTGCCGGTGGCTGATTGGATGATAAATACTGCACATCACTGCAAAAGCAAGCCAAGTTATTCACTCACCTAATCCCTATTTTGTGTTCTCAATCATCTCTGTGTTACTCTTATTGTCAACAAAAAATAAGATCGAACATTTTGAGAAATTTTTTTTTTTATGAATATTATTTTCCAAACAAAAGTCCAATCACTGCTCTTGAATAAAATGTTTGGAGCTAGTACCAAAAAAAAGCCTTTTCAGTTCTCATTTTGGTATTCAAATCGATTGCAGATCCAGCTTAAAAAGATATACCAATGTACAGTCGGCGAGGGAAGACAAAATTTGATCAGTATGCGACGGATATTTTCATGCAGTGTACGTTGATCTAAGCACCAAATGGCAACATTATCATGACCGCCATCTGTTGGATCAGGTGCACCAACCGCTGCATTTATTTCAGAATTTGGATTCCGCAGCTGGTCGATCAAACGTTGTGCCACGGGCAAATACTTAAATTTTATGAATCTATAACATGTTACTGAAACAACACTGAAGATATGCTTCTCGGCAACATCTGCGAAAATTTTTGTGAATACTCCTTTAAACAAACAACCTGTCGAGGAAGGTCGTTTATAAGAAACTGGGCCAACTTCTTCAATTCTTCATTCGTAAGCTCGTTGATTGAATCCCAAATAGTAACACGATATTCGACTTCGTTAACTCTATTAATCCTATATAAACAGACAGCGACAACATGTTGACACCACGATGCTTTGAAAGCACATGAGCAACTGCATGACACTATACGACATCTGTAAACTTATTGCGAAGTCTCATGAAGTGATTAACGTCTACAAAGCAGATAATTCGAAGATATAAAAGTTTTTGTTGCATAAAATGAACATCGTCCTATTTAAGTTTCCACAGAAAAAGAACAAAATTCAGAAATGAACCTGTCAACCCGGACTGATACATTGTATGTCATCTTTGAACGACATGGAGGAGCTGATGAACTTGTTGGAGTAACAATGGAAGAGGCGCCTGTTGCATTTACTACAGCGGAAATATGATACCCTACAAACAACTGACAGTATATTTGAACGAGTGGGTTGTCTAACTTGAACAAATCTCAAAATCCCCATGTAAATATGTGAAAAACAAACCATTCTTAAAATCTGACAAGCAGTAAAACAGTCTAGTCGTAAAACTGTTTATTTGTCTCAACTAATGTCATTGCCATGCATAAAGACAAATAACTGAGACCAACGTACAAAATGAAACTGTTTCACAGTCTGGTGGCTCTTTTTTTTATGGAACTCGGATGTAGCAAGTACTTAAATAACCAAGTGGAAATCCTAATGTATGAGAACCGTTAAAGCTTAACGATACATTTAAATTGTTTTAAAAGTTTTGCGAAACTTAATATTTAACAAACCTATTTGGAAAACGTCATGTACTGCATTTGCTTGATACAAATACTCCCCTCTGTCAAACTCATCTGCGTTGCCATTTGCTAGACAACTAAAATGAACAATTCACAAATTAAAAGAAACACTAGAAAAGAAAAAAAAGAAAATCCAGTGATTCAATAATTTTCGTACGAACTACAATGTTCTAAACAAAACCCTTTACCTATATAAGCGAACATCCTCTTCACTTTCAGGAAAACACCAGCGCACTATGCTCAAGAAAAATTTGTCGGGAATTGCGGCATGCTCCGCGAAAGCATTCTCAAGTATAACCGAACGGTCATTCACACCACTTCTGAGGTTTATTCGCCTCCTTTCAATTGATATCGCGTGATAACAAGCCTCCAACATTATGAATGAGAAGCAACGTGCAGCAACCCGGGCCGCGATTTCGGAGAGGCTTCGTACCCTATGTGCTGCAAAAGAATGAATCTCAACTAGATACTTATCTAAACTTGGCAAGATAAATGGGAAATGATTTGACCGTCCTCTTTTCCTTTCTTTGTTTGGGAGTTTCAATTATGCTAACTTGTTACACTCGCAGAGAAAGTTGCTACTGAAGCGGGGGAAGCCACGTTCATCGTAGCGGTTGCAATAGGTGCAGGGTGTCGACGAGACTGCGATGGTGATGTGATGCCTCCAGTAAATCGTAACAGCGAATTTGATAACAATGGGCCTGATCCTTCACCGAATGTTTGTTCTGAAAACTAGTACTATTATATTTAAAGCTTTTCTGGGATTTAGACCAATTTAAAACTCACCAATTCCACTTTGTGATGTTGGATTTCTCGCAGTACTCCATCCACGCCAATTCTGATTTAGAGATTCTGCATCCGACATCCATGAGCACAGAGAATCTTCCTCAAAGCGTTCCGAATCCTGTACATTTGTTTTCTCAACTCCCTAACATTTTAAAAACTAAATTTTTGATTCCCAATTCTCTATTCCAAAATTTTCTTTCCATCTTCTACTCCACCAAAGTCCGACAAGGAGTTAGTAATCACACAAAAATGAAGGAAATGTAGTATCGAAGAATAGGAGGCATAACCCATTACAAACTGCGAAGGAACCACTGGATGTTGACTGGGGAGCATCAGCCAGTTAAAATTACTCAACAAAAAATGGATTATAAAAGTAAGTTGGCACCAGAAACCTTGTGGAAGCGGCTGATGCCAGGTTACTTCTGGAATTAATATGAATATGCATTAATCTAAATTGCAATAATCACTCTTGATTTACACCACGAGACATAATGCACTAGGTAAAAGCGAGGTTCTGGGGATATTTCAAAAAAAAAAAAGGAAAAGACGCTACTATAGATCCGACAAAATATGACCTCAAACGATAACTGGTCATCATCTTGGACTACAGCTGCAGCACCTACAGGAAAGTCATTTGCATCAACCTCATCCTCACCACCTGCAGCACGCATTAGCCATGCATCATTCGGATCTAGCTCTCCTTCCTGAAAACATTAAAGTGTTGCCCATAAAATAGCTGGAAAGTATGAAAACAGTAAATTCTGCAGCTATTAGCAAAGACAGGCCATCAACACTACTTGGGCAACGTTTTTAGCAGAACTCTTTTCCCTCCACCTTCTAGTTCGTGAAAAGATTTGAAAGTCCATGAAACGTCCAAAAAAGGAACCTGTTCGTCTGCGATAAACACTTCACCTTGATCCATATTGCTTGTTTAAAGAAGCATGGTTGCTGAACCGACCTTTCCTGCAAAATAATGCAGTAATTATCATAAGACAAAATGTGAATGCAAAAATGAATCACCGTTTTAGTTTTGCTCATTTCTGTGTTGGTTCGAAGCAATCTAGTTGCTCCAAAGTAAGTGATATTTATACCCACAATGGGAATTTTTAGAGACTTGAAATCTGGAAAAAGATCAACCTCCCGATTAAATAAACTGAATTACGCACATACAAATGAGCACATTTCACATGTACTTAATGCAGTCACTAATGTATGACTTTTGCTAGAACCATGAAGTGAAACGCTACCAGAGGACAAAACAGTTGCCTTGCAGTGGTTGCATTTAGATGGCCTTATATATAGTGCAGAATACACTGCTGCCCCCACATAAACGCTTTTCGGATTCCTCAGGTAAGTAACCAGTGTTACAAACATCCATATAATATAAAAAGACTCTCAATCAAAAGAAAAAAAAAAAAAAAAAAAGGGTTATATGGAATTCTATTCACGTAAATTGTAAATTCCTAAAACTCTCTGCTGAAGCTCCAGTTTGTTTATCAGGAATATCTTGTCTTCCCACAAGTTCACTTCGCTAGGTTTTCACTAATTTTAGCTTCATCTCTTCCATCATTAATATTACCCTTAATGCTATTTCAGCCTCCAGAGTAATGTCGCAAAGTCAATCTTATGTACATAATATTGATAGGTTTTGTTAATGAAATTAGGCAAAAAAGGGTTTGGGAACGCTGAAATTTCAGTAGCTTTTCCATTCATACTAGAATAATCCAGCGGCATGGAACAAGAACTAGCTTGGAAATTGGAATAAGGGCAAACCCACCGATCTATAACTTTAAATTAATTCTTTTAACTTACAAGTAAGCAATTTGCGGTTTGGTTTCCGATTGTTATAATTCGATCAGTGAAAAGGAAACGACAATGATCTGGCTTTAGTAAACTTATTCTATTTTAAAAGACACAGGAAACAAGCACCTCCAGTTACAGTTCACAAATACATATAGAATTGGGAGGATAACCCGATTGCTACCCAACATTACCTTTGCGAAACGAATTCTTGCTTACAAATTTGAATATATACAAGAATTTAAGGATTTCATTTTTCTCAAAAGATGCGCAGTCGCAACTACTAATTGGAATATTGTTTATCATAAATTTAGGGAACATTTTTTAATAAATGAAAAAAGGCACATTTATTGTCTAAAAATTACTGTTCAAGTTGAGAGCAACATAGCCGGGATCTGGGGAAAAATATTTTTTGAACACAACTCCAGCAGTATGTTCTTGTGCTATCTTACAGTTATGAAAGAGATTAAATTTCATTTCCTGGTCGAAAAAAAAAAGGAAAAAAATCTTTATTCAATAAAGCACTTCGATTTGCTGCTGCTCACCTTCAACCCTTTTATACCGTAAAAACGAAATTCTAAACCACACTAATCGAAGCATATGTTCCATCACAAATTTTTAACGTACTATAAAAGAAAAACTATTGTAAGTGCCGAAAAAACTGCATGTGAACGATGATAATATGGTGACACAATGTACCATCAAGGCAGGGTGGAAAGGGTGCATCGATGAATAATGTAGACGAGAATGACTATAATATGTCTCTGGAGCTGTTTCCATTTCTCATATAAATTTCTGCAACTTTTGTTTTCAGAATTTGCACATGTCATAAACCAGGTAAAGAAGCGACACACCTTAAAACCTTATCGGCTCAATCAACTAAAAGTACGCAAAAGCAAATGAAGCTGCACGAGTCACAGATAACAGCAGAATTACTTCGATATCAGTGTTCCCGAATGATGCAACTACTTGTCGGCTACGTCGAGTATTACACTAGCTGTTCGGATGAGCAGCATGTCAGCTACTTTTCAGATTTAGGTCTCCGCGAAACACTGTATGGTATTAGGCGGAGGAAGGGCAAAGCATAACGTTTGTCACAACCATGGGAATGGGAAGGCCAAGACGTGACACTCGGCTGTCGGCAAGCAGTTGCCGTGAAGGATTGAAAGTTGTAGTCGTACCCATACGGGGCTTAAAATGCACAGCGACAACACGACAGCGATGTCTAAATCGCCAATGTTCGAGGAAGCACTCTGATCAATAAGGAACGAAAGCGGTATTCCGCAACGATAGCATGCATTCAGCACATTAACTTCACTCCAAGACATTTGTTGACAAGAACACACTGCTGCTCCCGGAACTCGGGGACCCCAGAGCAACCAAACCAGACCAGACCAGCGAAGCCCACACCGCCCACCTGTTCCCAGCGGAGCTGTCCTCAGCAGCACAACCCGAATACGCCAACACGCGCCTCGCTCCTCACTAACAACAGCTACATCTGACGCCCAGCAATCAATACTCATCCACACACACACACACACACTGTCGAAGGCAATGAATATATGCTCTGCTGGTAAATTGTTCACAGCCAGGACAGCGGCAGTAGCAGCGGTAGTGGTTGTTGACGTTTTCGTTGTTGTAGTAATGCAGCAGTATGGCAGTCGTCGTGACAGAAGCTGCAATTGTGCTTGTTGTAGCTGTAGTAACTGTGATGTAGGTTGTAGTTGTAGTAAAGGTGGCTGGAATAATTTAAAGTCAGTGGCAGGAGTGACTTATGGCAATGGGGTATACCATCTTTCACTGGACAGTTCCATGCATGAAGACGGCTATGGAAAAGAACTATGCCCTTAGGCCTGTGATCACTGAGCCATCATCCTTCAGCTGAAATGTTGACCCCCGAGTATGAGCAAAAATGTAACACACAAGTCACAGATCCATTACGCTTGTTTAGAGAACTTACTTCCTTTCTATCCGCGACATCGAGTTGTCGCTATAGTCCCTGAAATTTTTTAAGCCTTAACAGGTTAGCCCAGGTATCAAAGTATGGTCAGTGCATTTATTTTCAAGTAAAAGAACAATTGCACTGTGCGCAGTGCTAAATAACATCAAAGAATTTTGACTTATTTCCATATATGATGGCGATCAATTAGCAAAGGTTAAAAGCTTGACAGCTTCTCGGAGTTGAGAATTGAGGAAAATATGATACTGTTTGTACAAGAAATTAGCAGAACCAGAAAGCAAAAAGAATGTTAATGCAAAGAATCGGGTTGCACAATTTTAAAGAGTTCTTGGAGTTATCAAACAGAGATGTGCAAATTGCAATGTTTATATAATCTCGAGACATTCTGTGTGGCGCTCCATCTTGATCATGATACATACACAGTAAGTCTAAAGAACAAGATCATGATATCAGCCGTGAAACAACTCCGTTCAAGGCATCTTCTGCATTTAGTTTTCCTGATTCAAAAACTATTTAATTTAAGTGGTGCTGTGTCTGGTTTCAATCCGGAGCTAATCATTATATTTTATTTATCTCGAAATAAAGCGCTTCTTTGTTCTTAATTATGCCAGAAAGCTCTTCCGAGGTGTGAAGTTTAGAAAACAAAGTAAATCTATTTTCAGTTGTAGATGTCCGCAGGTGATAATTCCAACCTTTGTACATTAGTAATTTACTTTCCTGATTTTCGCTTGTACCACATCCGCAGTGCTGCTATTGTCCATTTTTCTTACGTATTTAATTGTCTTTCTTTTTTTTGACGAGAGTGAGAGCTAATGGAAAGATATCCGCTAACATCGCTTGTTTCATTTCATCTGAAACGCATCTAAGCTATTATTTATAGAAAAATGTATATTGTTTGGCACATATGTCTCCTAAATTTATCTTGATAATGTGTGCTACAAGACCAGATTTATGCAACCTACTAATTCTTGAACGCCAATACCATTATCCTTTTTGAAGGTCCTCAACCAATTCATGCTGTAGGATATTTGAACATGGGAAACGGCATGATGTTGCGTAGCGCTACTATTCATAGATAATACGAACCCGAGTAGGTATGCTAAAAACTGTGAAGTACATAGATATTTATTACCTTAACCTGTCTGTTCATGGGTAATTTCTGTGATGAAAATTCCCAGGTTCTAGTTAACATGAATCTATCCTGAATTCCAACACATCGTACAATTCTTTCTCGACATACAATCAATTGAGTGTGGTATCTCCGAATTAGTTGAACTTTATTTCACTTTTTGTAGCTGTTTTGTCAGCGCTCTAAACTCCAATAGTCTTTCATGTTTATCATGTTAGTACCGAAATGAGATATGGTATTCATCGAAGGTACTTTACAGCGTTGGTGACTATCCCTAGAGACCTTAAAAGCATGGTAGGTTTTTACCGGTTGGGTTCAATTGAGTTTGTATCCTTTATATGGAATGGAGTGAAATGACTCTGTTTTCCAATATTTTTGAATTATTTTCGGTGATGAATGTTTCTGGAAGTTTAGAATTTTGAATTCTCCAAGATTCAGTTAGATCAACTAAGAGTGCAGTGGACAATGGCTGTTGACCAGCTTGTTGACTCATACGTTCTATACACAGTGAAGCCGATAATTGCACGCGCATATGCTGGGCCGTTTATTTTCTTGTACGTAGGATGGGCCTACTTGTGGTTCAGTGTCTATGGCATGGACGAATACTGGGAGTTAGGATGCATCATCATGGCTGCTATTGGTATTTTGCAGGTATATATGAATCGTTTGCGTCAATTTTTTAGTTTTTCTCAAATCCATAAGGTTCATTAATTTCGTTTTTGTGTTATTTAAAGTTTTGATACAGTTATATGAAAATCTTAATCAAAATTATTTTAGATTTTAACTGTGTTGTTTTGCAATTGGTTCGTCAGTGTTCATTGCCTGCTGACTTGTTCATATGTAATATGTTTGTTTTGTCACCATATATTTAGCTTTTTCTTTTATGTGGCACTTAATCAGGGAAATCAACATTCCTTTTAATTAATTATCGGAAGCAGAACTAATTTGTGCTTGCAGAAGTCCAATGTTGAGGAAGCTACAGTTGTGAAAGTAGTTCCAACACCAAACAATGGATGGGCAGAAGTGGTTCCTTTGCGAAGGACTAAAGTAAATGTTCCGGTTATTCTATTCGGTTAAATCTTTTGTACATTCAACCCAATGTCTCCCACGCAGAAGTAAATTTTGGATATGCTGTAATAAAAAGTGGTAACATCAGTATTGAACAGATGTCCATACGGTTTCTGGTCGGACTCTAGTTTGTAAACTTCATGATTGCTCCCATTATGTTCGGAATATAGTTACAGCATTGCTGAAAATTGTATAGATAGAACCAATTACTTTAATCAACGTGAAGTACGATGACGATGTCTAGATTGAGCTGATGATATCTGCTGTAACTTGGAGGTCTGGCTCTTACGCTTAGGTTAAACAGGCAGATGAATGTAAACATTTTTCAACAGTGATCTAGAATTCACAGTTATCTAGAGTTTGCATGTGCTTTTTGAGTCACAGTATTCATTTTTAGCTGTCAAATGGAAATGTGAAATTGTGGTTCGAATTCCAAAAAGTGCATTACACTTTTGTTTTGGAAAGGAAGACTTTTTTGGCCTTGGAGCTGGACACAAATCAGCCAATGTCATATTTTCGTGAATCACGAGGTCTTGAAACAGATGAAGCGATTTTAGAAAGGCAACAAAATTTGGGAGATAACAGGTGAACAGCGTGGAATTTTTTTTAGTAGTCATGTTCATAGGTCTTGACATAACATTTATTTGTTAATGCAGAAGTTTTAATTTTAAGAATGGAAATGGTTATTCCTCAATTTATGGAGCTATTCAAGGAACGGGCGACAGCACCATTTTTTGTCTTTCAGGTATTATTTAGCGGGTACATTCTGGATTTCATTTCCCTCTCTCTTTTAGTTCCGTTAAGCTAGAGAGCGCATTCACGGGTAAACGTGTTTGAATTCAATAAAAATTTATTTCTCACCTTACGTATTTCTTCCCGAATTGACTCGGTGAAACCTATTTTTTTGACTGCTATATGCACATTTTGTTAACCTTATTCGATTTTATGCAGGGACATTGTCTCGCTTTACTTTATTTTTCAATAGCAACATTATGAACTTTAGTGATTCTAGTTCATAAAATATACGCAGAAGCACAGTGCTGTGCTATTTTTCATCTGCATAATATTAAGATCTTCAAGTAGATAAATTGCAGTTGACTTTTTGAATATGACACATATGTCGAAATAATCATAATCAAAACTTGGAGAATACTTCACATTCTCATTTTCAGGTTTTCTGTGTAGGGTTGTGGTGTTTGGAAGATATGTGGTATTATTCATTGTTTACATTGGTTATGCTCATAACTTTTGAAGCGACACTCGTTAAGCAGCAACTGAAAAACATGTCTGAGATTCGCAATATGGGTAATAAACCCTATCTCATAAATGCATACAGGAATAAGCGCTGGAGTCGTATTAAGAGTGATGAGTTACTTCCAGGCGATATTGTTTCAATAAGTATGTTTTATTTTGCGTTCCTAAATTGCAGAGAAAAAAGAATACCATATATTATCAGTCACTCTGTTGTAGTTTCGTCTCAGAATATAGTAATATCTTGGGAATGAGCTATCACATTCATCACATTCGACAGCTTAGTTCAGGTCGCTCACCGGATGAAAAAGCAGTTCCATGCGACTTATTATTGTTAAGGGGTCCTTGCATCGTTGATGAATCCATGCTTACTGGTGAAAGCGTACCCCAGATGAAGGTCAGGTCTTTGTTTCATATGTTTAACATCTTTCAGCAAGTTCAGTGTAGATTACCGTAAGCTTCAGAAAAGTATATTCCAAATTTGTTCCAGGAGCCAATAGAAGATGTTGAAAAATCGCGTTTTTTTGACATTGAAGCGGATAGTCGCTTACATGTGGTTTTCGGTGGGACGAAAGTTGTTCAGCACACTTCACCTGGTGAGCATGGATCACGTTTTAATTGATGATGTGATTTTGCTTTCGCGGTCCTTATTAAGTTAACCAATAGGAATTCTCTCACTGTAAGTAGTGTTTCTCTAATGAGTATTTTGCTTGTCGTTATTGGTGCAGCAGAGAACCTCCTAGTGCACTAGCTTTCAGAAATTTAAAGTTACACTAGTGTAATTCTTAGTAAATGTCAGTCAATATCGGTAATGTTGCTGTTATCAGTTTCTTCATTTATTTCACTAACTTGTTGCAGAAGTGTGTAATTGTTTCAAACTTTGTGAATTTTTTCTGGAAAGCCTAAAGTCGTTGTTGTAAATTTTTCTGGATGGTGTATTTACATTATTTAAGCAAAAAATGAGGCTGGGATGAAAGCACCGGATGGTGGATGCATTTGTTACGTTTTGCGAACAGGATTCAATACCAGTCAGGGGAAGTTATTGCGCACAATCATGTTTGGTGTAAAACGGGTGACTGCTAATAATATCGAGACTTTCGCATTTATATTATTTTTGCTAGTTTTCGCTATCGCAGCAGCTTCATATTTATGGATTAAAGGTTCTGAGATTAATTTAATTTCTTTTCTTCATATGGCTCATGATTATTGGATTGTTTCGTTTATTTCGTGCACCAGGGGTCTTGCGATGAATTTTTCTTTTAGGAAGCGAGGATGAGTCACGTAGTAAATACAAACTGTTTTTGGAATGTTCATTGATTCTAACAAGTGTAATTCCTCCTGAGTTGCCTATAGAACTGTCACTTGCTGTGAATAATTCATTGATGGCACTACAAAAGCTTGGTAGAGTTCTTTTTTTACCAGTAACTGAAAATCATCTCTACTGAATGTGAGATATTTCTGTTGCAAAAGATTGTATCTCTTTAAATCTAGCAACAGTGAACCCTAATATATTTGCCTTGTATTATTTCTAACAGTTTATGCTATCGCTCTACGTTCTTCCTGTTTATGGATTAAAGTGTTGAATGTATCTAACTTTATATCAGTTATTAAAATACAGCGAGTATTGTTTCTAATTTGGTTTCTTCCAGGTGTATTTTGCACGGAACCATTTCGTATACCATTTGCTGGCAAAGTGGATATATGTTGCTTCGACAAAACAGGGACATTAACAACAGATAATTTAGTTGTCGAAGGTAATTTTTTTGAACTTTGCTGGCTATGCTTTATATTTACTTAAATTTTCATTTATTTCTGTTAAAGTTCATCAACACTCCTCTAATTAACATTTTAATGCTTTTACGCATATATTTCAACAAGGATTTTCGCAGGAGTGGCATCTACTATTTGTGCGTGCTTAACTGATGAATGTCACATTCATCGTTTACCATCTGAAGCCCCACCAGAGTCAGTGCAAGTCTTAGCGACATGCCATAGTTTAGTACGATTTGATGAGGATTTAGTGGGCGATCCATTAGAAAAGGCATGTCTCAATTGGGCCGAATGGACTTTAACAAAAAGTAATTTTATGCTTTTTTTTCCTAATGTACTGATGTTTCACGAGTGACAAAAACTCATAAATTATTTTATCGGTTATACAACTCTTTAATTTTATGCCATATTTCAGATGATACAGTAATTCCAAAAAAATCCAAAATGCAACCACTGAAAATTTTTCATCGATATCATTTTTCCTCATTTTTCAAAAGAATGACAGTAGTCGCCGGTTACGTTGCAGCTGGAACGAATGAAACCAAGCATATTGTAACTGTCAAGGGCGCTCCAGAAACACTGGAGAGTATGGTTTGTTTTATATGAAGTTGTTTGGGAGTTTTTTCTGTCTAGTCAAAGAATAATGTCTAGCATGTTTTTCTTATATTTCCTGTTCTGTGGGTTTTTTTTTTACAGTATGAAACAGTTCCTGAAAACTACATCCAGACTTATCGGCATTTAGCTCGACAAGGTGCACGAGTTCTTGCTCTGGGCATTCGTGAGGTTGGGTCATTAACCTACCAAGAGGTAAACTTATGTAAATATTTTTGTGGAGTTCTCCCTTTTAGTAATTTATGCGTAAAGTTTGGGCTTTTTAAAATTATCTAAGATTCTCTTCTATTCAAAGACTTTATACAATATTGGCAGATGATTGCTTTTTTTCTTTTTTTTCTAGTTACGCGATCGAAAACGAGAAGATTTCGAGCGAAATTTGATGTTTGCTGGTTTCGTCGTAATATCATGCCCTTTAAAACCAGATACCAAAACAATGGTGAAAGAAATTGTGGAATCATCGCACAAAGTGGTTATGATTACCGGCGATAACCCTCTCACTGCTTGTCATGTTGCTAAAGTTCTTCGATTCACTAGGCGATCAACTCCTATTCTGATTTTGGATGAACCGAAAGGTCTTAACATTCATTTACTTCCAGTTCACCGTGGTTTAACAGATTCTCATGAGTCTGATTTCCTTTATTAGTGGACATTAGAGGGCAAGAAGCTGTATTAACGATTTAGGATATATTAATGTAGCTGATCACTTTTAAATTTAAGATTTATACGAAACAGCTGGTACTGTAAATTATCAAAAAATGATTGGTAATTGAATTCTATGAACTACCATCAGAGAGATGTGGACAATACTAATAACAACAAGATCCTGGTTTTGTTTTAGGAATTTTGATGAGAAAACGATAAACCTTCATCATACATTCAAACTTTTTTTAAAAGAGATGTTAGTGCAGTACTTTCTTATACTTTCTCTCTTTGTGCATAAATTGTGCAGTTTTTTAGGTGGCAACGAATGGATGTGGAAATCAGTAAATGATGATAGTGAATTCAGCTTGCTGCTAACTCCAAGTGTTGAATTGGTATCTTTCATCAGTGAATATGAGTTCTGTATCACTGGTCAGGTATGTTCCGTTTTTCTATTTAACATTTTTTCATTCAGTGATTGCTTTGTTTTCCAAATGATATGTTAAATTAGAAATTTCGTTGAACACTTGAAAATTTCAGTTTTATTTCAATCATAGAGAATTGCTGATAATGTAAATAGAATAGAGATTCCTGACATGTTTGCTCAGCTGTTCTCAGAGTTAGAAATTTAATCAAATTTTCACTCATAAAACTAGGGCATTTAGTTTTAAACTCCAAAAGTATGTAAGCACACTCAATATTTCAGGCCTTTATGTACCTGCTCGGCAAGCATGCTTTATTCTTACAATATATTATCCCTCATATAAAAATATTTGCTAGGATGGCACCGAAACAAAAGGTGAATGATATGGTGTATGTGCGGCATTATAATATTTCTGTCGTTTGGCTAGCTTGTATTATGAAACTCTATATTCTGTTTTTGTTGAAGAATGGAGTTTATTTGAGGAAATAAGTAGTGCCCTAATATCAACCTAATATCAAAATGAGAACTAATTACTTTTCGAAAAGAATTCATACAAGAGTTCTTATTTTTCCCTTATTTGAGAACCTTAATATTAATTTAGGAACGGGTTATAAACGAGTTTAAAGGGCTTGGTTATATTACACTTATGTGTGGTGATGGTACAAATGATGTTGGTGCGCTGAAGCACGCTGATGTCGGTTAGGTTTTGTTACTAATTATTTTTAGTTTTTTGTCCTAACTTCATTGTAGTCAAGAACTTATAATTATACTGATGTGGCTTTTTTTAAATAAATTTCTGTTGTGGAATTTTCCTGCTGTTTTACCAAAAGTAGTTAGAGGTATTGATGTACGCTTCCATTTATTTCACTTCGTTTTTTTGTTCTCACAGTATTTTTTTTTATTCAGGTGTTGCATTACTTTCTCATCCGTATGATGCCTCAAAAACTGAGGAGAAAAAGAAAAAGAAGGAAGAGGGAAATAAAGTGAACGAACCTTCAAATTCTC
Source organism: Setaria equina (assembly GCA_003012265.1). Classification (NCBI taxonomy): domain Eukaryota; kingdom Metazoa; phylum Nematoda; class Chromadorea; order Rhabditida; family Setariidae; genus Setaria; species Setaria equina. The sequence goes on from PQVD01000237.1 coordinate 40,110, forward strand.
TTTCATATTTACATGCTAATTCAAACATTTCATCAGTCGCTGTAAAAAAACCCTTAGTGCAACATTCAGCCCGAAGAATGGATGCGCCAGCTGGAGCAAGACAAATCAGGTTCTGAATTTTAGTTGTCTTGACATGGTTCGTATAATATTGTATCATCGGCCTATGTCTGATTCAGTTTTGCTGCTCTACAAGTACTTTTATAGGAATAAGCCATTGCAAAATTGCTTTATGATTCTAACACATATGTTTTGTTTGAGACACAATCCTGCATCTAATACTGCTGCCAGGCGGCTTGAGCAGATGATGAAGGATTTAAAAGAAGAAGAAAAGGTTCAAGTCGTTCGACTCGGTGATGCTTCTATAGCAGCTCCGTTTACTTCGAAATACACATCCATCCAATCAAGTATGTTTCCTTTTTAAAATTTCTGGAGTATGAAAATCTCGCTGATATGAAGGTCAATTCCTGTTCCTGTTTAAAAATATTTTTGGTTTATTAATTATAGTATGTCACGTCATCAAACAAGGACGGTGCACGTTGGTTACAACTTTGCAAATGTTTAAAATTCTTGCACTCAACGCTTTAGTGCTCGCATATAGTCAGAGTGTGCTTTATTTGGATGGAATTAAGTTTTCTGACACTCAGGCTACTGTCCAGGGCCTACTTCTTGCTGCGTGCTTTTTGTTTATCTCAAGGTCAAAGGTTTGTTGCAGAATTTCAATATTTTTGTTTTTTAATTACAAATTTTGTCCTATATAACTCTGTTATTTCGGCACTTTCGTAGTGATGGTCCTTCCCCTTACAGCCACTCAAAACACTTGCTAAACAGAGGCCTACACCAAATATATTCAATGCTTACACCCTTCTTACCGTATCCCTTCAATTTGCTATTCATTTTGGATGTTTAATATATGTTGTACGAGAAGCTCAGGCGGCAGATCCTCGGTAAGTGTTACTTTCAGCATGTTCAATCTCTTCGAGTTATTTTTTATACTTGCTATATTGTTGTGGAAGAAATATATCACTCGTACCAACATACTTATTTTAGTAAAAAAGTTGATTTGGAAACAGAATTCAAGCCAAATTTACTTAATTCAGCAGTTTATCTTATGGCCCTGGCACTACAAGTGGCCACATTTGCTGTAAACTATCGGGTTAGTTTACATTTCGAGTCTTAATGATTGTTTTTGAGACGGTTAATGAAAAAGTTGTTAATATATGATTAGCAAGGTTATTGAAAATGATTGGTAGGGGAAGCTTTCTGGGCATGAGTGGTTGCTGTTATTGTATTCTATAGTAAGAGAAACTCCTTCACATTTAATTTTTTTAGTCACCATTAGTTTTACAGGGTCATCCGTTTATGGAAAGTCTATTGGAAAACAAACCTATGCTTTATAGCTTATTGTTTTCGGGATGTGCCGTATTCGCTTTAGCATCCGGTATATCTCCAGAATTGACAGAAAAGTTTGAACTGGTTGAATTGCCGATTGAAGTTAGTAAAGTTCTCAGCATTAATAATTTTTAGTGTTGGGGAAAAAAGACCTCCTTTAGTAATTGAACGTCTGTGATAAACGAGGAATTAATTTAAGGTATAAGCCAGTTTATTTTACGTTCCAGTCCGTTAGAGTGCGCTTGTCAACGCGCTAGGTTTTTGTTGTCCTTCAACAGTGATGTAGTTGGCTAAAAAGATGGTATAATATGTAGATTTCGGGAAATTTTCCTATTTTGAACTAAATAGTATTTCAGTATCGAAAAGCCTTATTAAGTTGCATTGCCGCGGATTTTCTGGCTTGTTTTGTAATCGATCGAATGCTGTGTTTTCTGCTTGGCGATATGAGATCTACGTGATGTTTTCTGTTTTTGCTTTACTGTAAATATTAGTGCGGAAGAAAAGATTGGTTATTGTCGATTTATTGTGGAAGATTATGTCTGCATTTATCATGTTTTTTTTTGTTGGGAATTTCTTATGATGCGTAGAAAAATTCGATTTAGATTATTCAAGTTTCAATTCTTTTTTGCATCATGGTTCGCTTGTAAGGTCGCCTCATATAACTTAGAATTTGCCAAGATGAGAATCATGACTCTTAGCCATCTAAGTGTATTCCCGAATTGTGGTAATCACTTGTTTTTCTAGGTCTGGATGTCGAAGAAGAATATTTAATAAGATGGAAATAGTAAGCTAAAGAAGTTATTTGCAAGTTTTCCAGGAATCTAGGTGTATATTATATTGACAATGTTATGTATGGTATATATATACCATATACCACACATAACGAAACTGTTTAGTACCATGCATTCAATCCGATTTCATCCACACATTCTTTCAGACCAGTTTCCGCGCTAGTTTTTCGTTTTACTTTGAAACACAAGTTACTAAGCAGTTAAAATCCCAAAATTTATCCTTCATGTAAATGGATAATTTTTCCGGCTTTTTAAATGTAAAAAGATAATCCATTAAATTCTCAAACTTGCGATTCATCTTCCTCAGAAACCCACTAGTTTTCATATTAAACGCCTCGTATGGTGGGAGCATATTTATGAAAATGTTAGCGTCCAAATAGTAAATAACATTTGCGAATTTTCATTTAATCAAAATGCACAGTGAAGTGCGGTTTTAATGGTCTTAGTTGGCCATGCTTTGCATGTATCAACAGTTTTTGTTTACATATCGTTGATGCAAGCTATTGCAATAAAAATCCTCTGTGTGTAAATCGCTACATTGAGTAATATGCTAGTTCAGTTCTGTCTCCTCCATTCTTGAAGTTATTTTTCCTACTTCACCCTTCATTGTCTAAGAAATGTTTGTGTAATCGTACTTTTCTAATAAATGATGGTTGCAGAATCAGATGAACTTTGTTTAGTTCATGTGAAACACTGTGAGTCCGTGTCGAAGCTCAAAACTTTGACAAATGATTTTTTCAAGCTGGTGTTACATTTCCCCCTATCAGTGTAGTGATGATGTGTACATGATACATAACAAGTTTTTCTTCGTTCAGCTCCAGGGTGCATGTATGATGGTTAGCCTCAAATCATACAACGTCCAGAAGGACATTCTGACCAGAACTTACCATTTGTATTGTATTTTATGCTAAATAAAAAGGACACAATATACCATTAGGTTTGGTTTCGATTATACTGATCAAGATTACTCGCATAGGACGGGCCAGCACATAAGGAATGAAGTAGCATATGAGTGTTCCAAATACGCAGTCCAATCATAATTCTCAATTTTAGTGTCTCCCTGGTTTTTAAACACTTAATAGAGTTCTACGGAACATTGGAAGTTAGGGATAGTTCTAGAATAAATAATGATCGCTTGAGTATTTTGAGGTTTACTTCTACATGATAGTATCATGCGAATAAGTACGACTTTTTTATCCCGAAAATAGAACTAGTTTATTTTTTTTATGATTTGCTGAACACAGGAACTGGAACTTAACATACTTAACTTTTTTCAAATTTACTCCGAAAGGTGGGTTTTCGTATTAGTTAGAAGTGCTATAAAGAGTGTCGAGCAAGGTATATTATAGTAAATAGAAAGCGTCAAGTAGTGCTAAATTTTAACTGATACCAACATAAGTTCGTCAGTCATGGTATGAAGACATTAGTCTAGTCTAGAACTGAGAAAGGTGTGCTAAAAAGTGCAGCCTTAAGCTCTTTTGAGACGATATAACAATTTATCAGCAACAAATTGCGCTACCCGGCCATCCACTTTTTTAAAATATATTTCTATAAATAAGGTTATCATATTATTGCTTGAAACTTCTCTAAAAACATCACAATATGAGCATGTTCCAATATCCAGTAACTCGATTATCAGAGAAACTTTATCTTAAAACCCAATGGAAATAAACTGCAGCTGCTCCAATTTATTTCCAGTGAGTTTTGTAGATGAAATAAAAATAATGCACCATACATCGAAAGAATATAATGGACCGCTATAGAGATTGTTTTTGTGGTAAGCAGAGAAATTGTTGCTACTAAATATCATTCTACGTGCTCTTTTGATAATAGCATGCTTTCCTAAAAGTGGAAATAAAAAAAAGCAATAAAGCAAAAAAGTGGAAATGAACTAAGTAAACAGACTTCAAACAACTACTTTAAGGGAAACTATCTCACATTTGAGACAATACAAACATTTCTTAAAACCAAATAGGAGTTAAACTGGATCTCCAGTATTGAAAAAGAACTATAAAACAAAGTCTATCCCGGGAAATTATCTAATCTACGTTGAGTAAGACATAGAGTAGTGTAATCTGCTCATCCCACAACCAGTGCGTTTCTTGGGGTGAATTGTTTTCATCTCTAATTATTTGATCGCGAAGTAATCGCACAACGACCAGAACATCATCATCAGTTACAGTTTCGGCTTCCTCATAGATCACTTTTGCCCAGTTTTCTCTGCACTTTGGGACGGTTGACATTTTTAGGGATCACTTGCCATTGATTTTTACAAAAATAACTTTTATACTTACTATTTCAACTAGAGAACTTGGATTTTAAATTTTGTGTTTAAGAAAACTAATAGTTTGGAAACATCAAGAAGCTGAAAATTATATGGAAACTTACAATTTTGAGGAACTCATTTTCAATATCGCCAGATTTGCCCTTAGTCCAAAATTTGGTTTTACATCAGTGGCGTATATGCAACTAAAAATACTAAAATTATTGTGCTAGTTAGTTGGTAGGTGACTTAGATTTAGATTCAGATTTAGCCAATTTTACGTCTTTTAAAAACAGTTGTAATTACTCAAATAAAATTTGGTCTGCATGGTGTATCAAAATTTAATAAAACTTGACGTGGTAAAGGACTCAAACCATGTCAGTCATGAAATGAAAGGGAAAACTGCCAACAGATATAGAATATATTGAAAATTTCGATGTTAATTATGCGACGAAATTTACGGGTGAAGATACGTGTTATAAAAGGAGTTATGAGAGCCGAAAAATAAAAAGGGTGTACACGAAACAGGCATTACCATGGAAAATTGGCTTGAAGAACTATTTTTCTGTGTAAGTCTGAGAAAATTATTCCGGCAGCGCTCGCAAGTCGCATAAAGTCTTCTAAAGATGCATTAGTAAGACAGACAAGAAGCTACACAGTATTAGCATCCTATTAATAATCATCTCATTCTTTTATATTTTGACAGTTGCTGCTGAAATCGTTTTAAAACTCAGAACGACCATTTTTATTTTCTTATAAAAACCTATTTTGATTTATAAATGAGTTACTACTTCACAAACACTTGACAATCTTATTTTCTGCTTGCTGACTAAAGAAGTGGTGAATAGCAGCTAAGATACTACTGCTCCAGACGAAAATTAAACTAACCAAGTGAGATTTCAACCTTGTTGCAGATGTTATCCTTTAGAGAGAAACCATACTCAATCCACAATGATCCATTTGTATGACTACCATAGCAGATGAACATTTGTTCTCCTTCATGAATTGGTCGAGTAACAATTACTTTGTATAAATTCAATTTGCTATCCCAAATAGCACAGCACTAAACAGATGTGAGACCATTTGAGGTAACAAAATATCTTAGTCCAAAGAACTCTAAAAAAAAGCCGTTTTTGTAAATTAGTTTTAAGGAGAACTCAAAGAATATTATTCCAATAATTAATACCAATGAACGGAATGACACAAACAATCAGTTTATCCACTGCGATACTAATAAATAGACCTGATTTTCATTGCTGTGATTAAACATATCTATAAGAGGTACGATAGCAACTGAATCGCCCTGACTGTTGTCAATTGATGGATGAGGCTTGTTATCACGATATATACATCTCGTATTTACAATATGCCAAGCCCATAAAAAATGATTCCAGCTCGTACCATCTACTAACATCGTCACAAACTTCGAACAAAAAATAAATTATGCTGAGGTCTTTCTCTTTTTTCCTTTTTTTAATTAAAAGAAACTAGACGAATTCTAAAAAGGATTTGGATTAAAACATCCACCCAACCCAACCTTTTTCTGCCATGAAAAGATTTTCCATAACAAGCGAGATTCGCAGACCATTACACTATTTAATGCACACCTTCTCATACATTAATTTCAGTTCGTTCTTCTGTTCACGCCACTGTTTTCTCAAGTAGTATGGAAAATCCTCTGGTTTCAAATTGAAATAGAGATTGGCTGGTGTTGTGAACGAATTCGGAAGCACTTTCAGATAGGGAGTCCACTTCGAGTTCCTCTGTCTTTCTACTAAGAAAAAATACGTTAGGGCTTCGTAAGGTTTTAAACGATGCCTGAAATAAGTAAATGAAATTTATATTGCAGAGGAAAATGTACTTTCTGTTTTTCATTTAGTTAGAAAGTGCTTATTAACTAAGACCGGCTGAAATGGATGATGGTAAAGTCATGGTCTTTAAATAAATTTTCCAGATTTCTTTCTGAGGAAAGTTTACGAGGTATTTCTCCCATACAATTTTCCAGTAGTTCACTTTATTGTAAACTTTAAAGTAATCTCACTGATAAAAATCTATAGGAATTTTAACTAAACTGGCTGAAGTCTTGTGGAATTTCATTAATATTGTTTCCGTAACTATGACACACATTTTAGTCACCGACTTCAGATTATGTTTAACCTTTTCAAGAATTCAGAATAACCAGGTATCTCGGCAATAAATCCAGCAGTAATAATGATTTCGGTTGGTATGCATAATACTACTTCATTCTCTCGAAAATCTCTTGTTGCAAACAACCCTTTCCCTGCTTCCTTTGAAGAATCTCTGATACTAACACCAAAGTGCTGGCCACCATTTGCAATTATCCATTCCATAAAATTTGTATAACTCATAGACAGTAAACCACCTGTAATACTTACCCACGGAAGTTTTCACCAAAAACAGACAAACGTCTATAAACTGCAATAAAGTATGAGGAGCCTTTGTTTCAACGTCATTTCAGCTGTGCTGCAATATACTATCTCTAACATGAATTATTCCATATTCGTTTGAAAAACCTTCCTCTGCTCCTTCTGGATTCTCATTTACTACAAAAACATCATTACAGAACCATGGAAAACAAAATGGTACACACTATGGAAAATATAGACAGAAAAATTAAGTAGAATAAATGGTCTACTTCAAACCTGGTTCACAATTGCTTTGCAAATATCGAGGAGAAAACCTCATAACGCCAAAAAATGAATCTACTGAGCAACACGTACTAAGAGATTTTGTTCAGCAATAAAGTGATACAGACACATTATTTAATTCACAACACTAGCAACACTCACATGAAATTACTTATAATTAACAAAAAATTTGATAACCAGGCATAATTAATCTAAGGTGAAGTAGAAACAAGGAGCAAATAACTCTTGAGTTTCGGACGGTGAAGTGAATGTGTGAGAATTAAATAAATTCAAAGAATTACACAGCTGTTATTCATAACAATCAAAGAAAACCGAGGTACACGATAGCAGTCATGAAAACTGATCCATTACTACCGAAAAAATACTTCGAATTCCAGTAATGTATAGTAATAGTAATAAATGCAATGTGAAACACAATAACGGTAGTGCTGCACCACCACTGAGTTTAAGTCATCACACTAAAATCTATTTGCTAAAACCCATCTTTTTCACACGATTCTCTTTTCTCAACAAAACCAACTAATCCCTCCCTTGAATAGTTGAATGAACTTTACTCAAAGCCGGACCTACCTCATTTTTTGTCATAAGCTCTCTACATCTAAAAATAAATCCCAGCCATCATCATCATTATAATCAAAAATATATTACCTGCATAAGCAATACGGGACTACTCACACGATTCCATATCCCAACCACTATCCTTAATTTAAAAAATTTCAGACGACTAACTCAAGAGAGAAATACTGTTAGAAGTCCCTCGTTGTTTTATCAGATACAATTAACACGACACCAACAAGCAATACCGTTAAAACAATAAAATCCATATTCAGTATTAACATATTAAGCAAATTCATAAAATCAAATATCTGATTTAGTGCAGCACTCATCCCATTTCGACTACAACTGATTTGTTAATTCCATAGTTACCAAATGAACAGACTGATGATAATAATAAACACATATATAATTTTCTTTATCAAATTATACGGGAAAACTTATGAAAGTGCAAAAACATGCACACCAAAAAGATGAAGGGGTGATAAAAATAAATTAACCACCGAAATACAGCACAACATTTACCAATGACACCGGATGTTTTTCAAATAACATAATATGTGGAACTAATATGCTGGTGAGATCAGATTATAAAAACATATATGCGTAAGAATCTTTAACAAAAGTACCAGTGACTTAACTATAAAGAAAAATAGTGAATAGTAAATCAAAACAACTGCAGACACCCATCAACCCAAACTTATATTATATTTAGTTAAAGCCAAGTTCATAAAACCACAAAGCATGTTTCGCCTTCAGTAATACGAGCTAATATTAAAAGCTAATAAACAGCACGAAAGACCATGCCCAATACATTATTTACTGCTCATTCAAACCTTTCATAATCTTTATGAAAAAATATTTAGTCATATAGCTTAGTGATTTTAACCAGTATCTTCCATTTTTAAAAATATTTCGCTGAGATCCATAATTAAAGATAAACAAAATATAACTATCGTACAAGACAATTTTGAGACAAAAATGTTGAACGCATTGAAAACTGCCTCACTTCATTCAACAACTGTTCAATCTTTGATATGCCTTTATCCATGCCATCAACGAATGTCCTCAGACATTTCTTGACATCCAGCATTTCATCACATAAATCCTGTGCATCAAGACGCTGCATAACTTCTTCGGGTGACTCTAGCTTCCTCTTTATTCTCCCCTCATTGTCATTTTCCTTTAAAACCGAAAAAAGTAATTATTTCCTCAAGTTTTGATGACCAAGGAAAAATAAAATTCCAGAAAAACACAATACCATCGCTACTTTTAATTAGAATTCGATGCCTAACATCTAACTCAAAATGCCAGGTTGAATGTTCAACCAGTCTTGTTTAAAAATAATTAGCATAACTGTAAAATAGTTCCCTAGAGTTCCTTACCTGTTTACTGTCCTCAATCTCCGTATCATGTGAGCACTGTTCAACCACAGAGTCAATAATTGAACAAATCGTCTCGATCAAATCAGCCGATTCACTTATGTTTTCATTACCGAATCTCTTACGTTCCAAATGCAAAAGCAATTCAAATGTTGAATTGAGTTTTGTTGAGGCAATTTTGGCAGTGGAACCACTTTTCTGTGGATATAAATTGCACATCTGACATTGCTGAAATGGCATCCGATGAAAGCAATAATTCATGAAAGTCGAACCATTCATTTCTGAATGACCCTTATGGATGTTTAGCAAAAGCTCAGATACGAGTAAAAAAGTATAGAGGCCTTACATTTGTCTTTTGCCAAATTGTCTTCATAAGGAACAAACCTTATTATGCGGTAAGCCCCCTACACGTGATGTGCCTGCACCTGTAGCAGTAATTGCATCAAATCGACCCCAATTCAATGGTACATTTTCGGTGTAATATATCTCTACCCAAACGTTTTTATTTACCCAAAATTCGGGTTCAAACATTGGAGGTCTGAATATAATTCGTAAAAACGGATTGGAATCTGGAGCCAACTTAATCAGTCGCTGCATACAAAAAATATCAGTCTGAAATAACAAACATTTAATAGAGTACTACTGAATGTTACCGCCAATGTATAGGAAGAAAACAAAGGAAAACGAAGCCTCATCTAAGTAGTTCATACGTTTCACAAAAATAACACCAACATAACTCACATCTGAATGTTTCTCGCAGATTACAACTGTAACATAATGAGTTATGTAGTTGCAGTAGAAATCGCAAAAGTACATGTTTACACGAGCTGGATCAAGCAGTGTCATTGCCGGCACTAGCATGCGAACATTACCAAACGGAGAGTGGGTTGGCAAACTTCCATCAGGCAAGAGTCGAGCGGAGAAAAATAGGCCTGTAATTAGATAGTGCATAACTAAACACTATACCGTTGCGATGAATTAGTAAGGGCTTCTCTATACTGCTAAAGAAACACAAGTCATAACTTAGTTTTGCTTCCAAACAAATCCTTGTAATATGAAATGTGAATAATACAACTTTCTTTCTGCGGTAGCACTGTTCTTTACAGGTACAAAGTTGTCCACTACAAAATAAACAATTCTGTAATTGCCGTTACATAAGGCATATTAAAACATACCGCTTATAGCACCATTAATTGATGACGCTGCTTGACCATTGTTGTCCTTCATATATTTTTCCATTATTCCGCCTCGATGAAACTAATGAAGAATTTTACATATAAACTTGTTTAAAAATGAAATTTTCCGGCTAATTTATTTGAATTAACAAGTCTCATCAAGTATATTTCCTCCAAACATACCCACCGCCAATATGAGAACATTATTTTGAAGAAACAAGCATGATACTTCAGACTATACAATCTAGATTAAATTCTGGAGAAGGCGTTGAAGTATAATGCACAGCTCAGTCATAAACCGAATACCTGTATGTCGTCATAGTAAATCTTTGGTTTACAACGATAAAGGAAACGGAAAGAATGCATAACTGTCCCTACGAAATCCAATGACTTCTTGTAAAGCGCTTGCATCTCTTCTGCTGAGAACACTAAAACACATCATTGCTTCATGAAAAAAGTTGCTACCATTAATCTTCCACTTCATAATCTGATACAGAATCACAAACCTGCTTTTATACAAGTCGTTCCAAGCGCAACAACCGTGTTATTTGCATCTCGCGCTGATAATTCAAGCTGGAAAGTGATCTCAATGAGCGAAATACTAATCCAAGTTCAACAGAAAAGAAATCAGGCACCTTTCAGTTATAATTCTTCCAATACCCTAAAGTTCAGGAGGCTTTTCTCAACAATTGTTTTAAACAGTGGCCGCTAAATTAATACAATGAAAATAGATTTTTCAATAGTATTTCCTCAGTACATGAAGAAACCAATACTTCGAGGTAAGCATGATCCAGGAATCGAAGCATAAAAACTAGTAATCAGAATACTATGGAATCATTATTTCGCTTGATTAGTTTATTTAATGCCACCATTCGTGAAAATGGATCACACATCGTCATTAATTCAGATTTGATCATACTTCAATTATCCAACTTCTAAGTAATTCTAGTAATGATGTGATGCAAAATACCATGTAAAAGAAAATCTTTTCATAACAACAGTGTCTCAGTGCGGAGGTCAATATGATAATTCTCAATCCGTGACGAGTCAAATATGATTCTGCTACTTTTTGCATATTACGACATTCAGAAGTACTGCTCACCTTATAAACTGTACCTGGTGTGGTTCTTAATTTGTATGAAAGGATGTGTGCTGGAAAATCATACGTATCGCACTTAACTCCTTCCCAAACTTCTAGCTTGTACGCATATTTCAGCGTTTCTGAAATCGGTTTACTGAAATTCAGCATCCCATATGTGCATCATTATTTTAATTACTTTGTAGTACTTAACCAATCCTAAATATGCACCGTCAAAGTAGCATACTTTTTTTCCTAATGCCAGTTATTGCTTAATAAAGCACATTCATAATGCAGAGATTCCAGCAAACCAAGGATACAAAACTTCTAAAGAATAGCCTTCATGTGACTTTCTCGAGAACGAACTTGCGACCGCTGGTGATTTCCATTCTATGTTACATTTAAGTGCTGAGGTTTGAACGCTGATATTTATTGGTGTAGGTCGTGGGGGTGCGGAGAAATCTTGATACAGTGGTACATTGGGTGGTCGAACCGGACGTAGCGGTGGAGGTGGCATTCCTGGACCTGAAAAAAGATATTTCTTACCATTGCATTCAACTATCTCAGTGTTCTCTGATTGTGTGATTAAAAAATTCCTGTGAAATTGACATCAAAAAAATTCAGAATAAACAACAATTTCTGAATAATTTTTCTTTGTAAAATGGTTTCAGACACCAGCACCTTCTGAGTTGTACGGGAAGAGCAATTATTTACCAAACAGTCTAATGAATTGGTGAGAAATCGTTATCCAACAGTTATCTTTGAACTATTTGGTTTTGCTGTTTTGCTCACTAAACTAAGAACAAAACCAAACAGTTAAATTCTGTGTTGCATAAATATTGTATGTTTATCAGGAATACCTCATTAGTAGAGTTCGAGAGCAAAAAATTAACCGGCATGGGGAGTTACAAGTTCAAGCGGTATCCTTGGCATACGAAATGGGGGTAAAATATTCATACGCATCATATTTATATCTGGTTTCATAAATGGTGGTGGAATATCTGGTGGCCGAGCGTATGGGAGTGGAAAACGTGGAGGTCGACGCTGCCACGCCAGTACCGGTCGATATGCTGACTCCATCTCAGGATATGGAAAGTCGGGTTCACTCCACATCCCAGCTTCAGTGTGCAAAATTTTGTCAGACAGACTGTGAAAGTATCCTGAAATCAAGGTATACTGTCAGAGTTATAACAATGAGTGTTGCTTTGTTTCGTCAGAATCTTCGTCTTATGACTTTGAAATCCAAGCAGAAAGAAATAAGGAGGAAAAACTGATATTCCCAACCAAAAATTCATCAAACTGAGGGATGGGTAGAACAAGCCATCTTGCGCTACTCTCCATATTCTACCCGTTATCCGACATTCACCCAGACCTCGACGAGACATGAAACAACATGTCGCCTTCCTCCTTTTTTCATCACCTGATGCAGGGACCAAGTTAACAGTTGCCAGACTACAGGAAGTCGTTGCAGGAGCGCAAATGTTCCTTGAAACTCAAATGCAAATCTTACAATTTGATTTCTACATGAATAAGGAAAAAAATAATGCCAAGATGGTAATAGAGATGGAAAAGGAGGATTTTTCATCAATCTGCAAAAAAGTATGGTTGAGCATTCTACTAAGTGTAAACATCCTGCAGTCAGTTATTCATGTTAGCTCCATATTTTTGCCAGAACTAATCCTTGTGTTTTCACTTTTTACATCAGTATGTGGGAAATATAATTCTTAACATGAAGAATTGCCAAGGTCTGCTAAACCCTTCGATTACAAATTTCCCGCAAAGAAAAACATTCTTGCATTAGTTTATTGTTACGAAGCAGGTAGACTCAAGATAAGGATGGATAATAATATAAGATTATCGATTGAGATACAATTAATATGAATCGTGCCCAAGCATCAACTGTTCGTGAATGAACTGATGGAGAGACTAGGGAAAAGCTGGATGTTATACCGCCTTTTTTTTTTGAAAACATTAGGCAATTAACAGCATCCAAACACAAAATTTATAGGCTGATCGATCGACTTCTACTAGTTTTGAATGATAAATTCCACCACTAAATGTGAAAAGGTTCAACAGCTGAGAAATGGTCACATCGTTCGGGATGATGGCTAACGAAACAAAGGGACTTACAAAAAGCTTTTGAATGGGATTTGCCATTAGGAATAGTTTGTTCTCTTTAACAATCATTAACATTTCCAGTTACATAAAGTTTTCATATGGTGTGTTTGATTGATGATTACCTGTTCTCCCTCACTAGGAAGAACTTTTACGTTGTCATACACATTTTCGATTCACTGAATTTTACACTGTCACTAATTTGAACAATTTTTTAGTTCAATAAATGATGACTGATATTTGCTGATATCACTAACTTATCATTCACTATTCAAATTTATGATTCTTCGAATTGCTTCTCCTATAAAAAAGTAGGAAAGCTTCGCTGCCAAACCATTTTATCTCATTTACTGGTTTTACTGCCTGTTAATTTCTCGAATTATTTTAGTTTTTGTTGACTAAACGCGCAACTGTGAGTTTTCAACTAATTTTAGAAATATATTGTCAATGTAGCATTCCACATTTCATAACAGCCATCAAAAATGCGGTTTAAGCATTTCAGTGTCAAAATCAAAACTGCAGCTTAAAATCAAAACACATTTATAATCCAGCGTGAATCTTGCTAAATTTTTTTTTTTTTTCGTGTTGTTCGAACCCTCAGAATCTGAACCAGTAATAACTGCCACTTGTGAAAATGAATTTTGTTTAAGTTGGACATTGTTTTACGTTCTTAAATCTTATGAACACTTCATGTACGAGTGAACATGGGCATGCGTTCTACGATTTCCATGTGCACTTACGATTTCTATCGTAGATAACCTTTGTCCTCATTTAGCCGCTTAATAGTTTTATTTCCCTTTTCCAATATGCCATTACAAAGATTACAAACATGTGAACAACAAAATATTAAATATTTTTTTTCAGCCTCATTGACCTTTCCTTCTATTACCACCTGTAAAAGGGATGATTTACCATAGTACATAACAAGGATTTTTTTCTGCTTTACTGACAAGAGATGTGACTCTCATGTTAATTTATTAAGTTAACTAACACCTGCTGTTCACACCTCTTCCTCCATTTCCCTCTCTCCAGAAAAGAATGTCGAGATTATAAACGTACTCACGATCTAGGAAATCTTAGAGCTCTTAGAGCCGCAGAGCCAAATTTTTTGTTTCAGATTTCCAGCACGAAGAGGTATGGTTTCAATAAACTTTCTCTTCCTTCCTTCGAATGAATCCTGCAATACTTTTAAATAGCTTCATCATTATCACTTCTCCCGACCAATAATCATCAGATCAGTCAAATTCAAACAAATATACTGGTGTTTCGTCAAACTCAACGTGCTCAATACTAACATTCCGAACTCCGCTATTAAAAAGATTTTCAAACAGAGTCCGCGTAGCGAAGTTCGAACGACCGAATTTTTCAATTAAGTCGCAATCGATTACGTGTGTTAGGCGTTCAGCCTAAATGTGGCCTGCGAATTGTGCGGGTAGTGTTTGTCCGTGGGTAGGTGGGAATAAAGCGTGGTTGGGGGAGTGCGTGGGTCGTTGTTAGCTTAGTTAAGGGTATCGCAGTCTTAGTCTTCTTTCTTGTCATTAATAGAACGCTGCGCAAGCAGTGGCCAAGGAACATATCTACTGTGACCCGCATATTCCCCCCCCCCCCGACCTAATAATGGTACTGACCCGGTTGAAGGAGCAGATTGATCAAAATTACTTGGCTGCATCTGCACGGTACACTTTTTGTGTGGAATAAGCCCAAAATTTATCTTAACTGGAAAGGTGATCATTGTACTGCACCCCTCATTATTCCTCCTCACTGATGTTTCTTCTGAGTCGATTGGCATTACTGTGAAATTTTTGAGGATTTCTCCACTTTATATGCCATGCGTAGAAGTCAGCATCCACCCTTGTCCTTGTGGTATTCATTTGCGGATTCAAGTATTTTAAAAATTTGTAGAAGTGGTAACAAATATATGAATTAAACTGGTTTTTCTTACTGGTATACACGCGTCGGCGATTGACTCATGCACATCAAATGGATGTTTCAAGTTTTGCTACGACGAAGTATCTTTCCGAGTCCTGAGAATTTTTTTCAAATAGAGAAACCATGGTGTTGGGTGACCATCGATGAAAGAAAATTTTCATTCATCTATGCTTGCAGAGGTAGAGAAGTTCGGAAAAGACCTCGGTGTGGTACGTTTGGGTTGGCGCCTCGGTTGCTGGATAGATTGCGCCCGAGTGTATATTGGTTTGGTATGTTAATATTGTGTTATGACGTTGCCGTTATTCTAGTATTATTTAATAAAGCGATGTAGAAATTGTGTCACAGAAAAACATACTTTGCTAGCTATTAGTGGTAACGTTGCACTACTTTCATATCTTTCGATGACTAGGTGTTTTGTGATACAGTGCGCAGATACTTGTTATTATTCCTTTGGATACTAAAAGTGATGTTTCGTTGACCAGACTACCGAGTGTCTTGAACAAAAGTGCAGTGCATATCCTGCTACTACACCATGTCACGCGTTAGTATGTTCTAGTGTACATCGGATACATTGGATAGTTGGAAGTGTTTGTTAGTGCCAATGCTACAGCTTTCCTTATAACGCGTTTCTTGTGCCGTGATTTTTTATAATTTTGTACTTGAAAAATAGTTTTTTCTTTGTGATACATAAAGTTTAAAAAAAATGGATCCTTTTCTGGGATTTCGTGACTTTATGTTGGTATTGGCAAAATCGGCTACTTCAATGATTATCATGATGTTTTCTGTATTCTGTTTATAATCAGTTCTGAATGGTATTTATTGCAGTTATCATCTTGTTAATTGGTGATGTCGGACGGTAGCAGTGGTGATGATCGGCGCCCTCCACATGGAGAGCAGGAACTTGCAAGCAAAATGCTACAAGTGCAGAGTAAACGGTTTTATGTTGATGTCAAGCAGAATAACCGAGGTCGTTTTATCAAACTTGCGGAAGTAAGTTTGGATAAGAAAGTTGGGCCATTAAATTAAATTGATCCAGAGCAGAAAACGACCGTTATTACCGTCAGCTTACCAGTGCTTTGCTGGAAAGGAAAGTCTTGAGTGTTTCCAGTTTAATTTGATTTAATATTGATTAAATTACTGTTCCACACAGATATTCTTGGTACTGAAAGTGCTGTTTTACCACTAAAGAATTTGATTCAGGTTGGCTTAGGAGGACGGAAAAGCCGATTGATACTGTCAATGAGCGCTGCAGTTGCATTTCGTGATCATCTCGATAAATTTGTCAAGTTCTTCGATGGCCTTGGTAATCCACGCGTTGTATTTTTCTTTTCCTGAAAATTATTTTGAAAGTAACAAGCCTAAATATTGCTTTGGAATATTACTGCCCTCGGTTTTATTATGGAAACTGGTTCGCATTTGTTGCATTGAGCGACTTATTTATTTGGAAACTAATTTTTCCATGTTCATGAAATAGGTGCAAAACTAATCTTGAAATATATTGCTCGGGCGGTGGAATTTGTTGTCACTTATTTCCTTTGTTTTCAATAGGATATTTTAAAATTTTGCCCTCTTTCTCAAAAAAAAAGGAAGAATAACTGTCGGCTATTGCAGCTTCGGGTGAGGAGCCAACTGTGGGTGAAAATGGACAACTGAAATCAGAAATAATCGTACATGAGTCACGTCGGTATTACCTTAGTTTGAAAGAAAATCAGAGGGGACGTTATTTGCGTGTTTCTCAAACAGTTTTGCGAGGCATGACAGGTCCTCCTTCACAAGTGAGTTTTCGGAGCTTGTATTTTATAGTCGTAAAAGCTGTGGTGAATAATTGCTGACAATAAGAAGCACTGGAGACGCTTTTATGTAAGTATATTTGCAGATAGCTTTACCTGCACCTGGTATGACTCAGCTTCGTGATGCACTGAGTGAACTAATTGATAAATACGCTGAGGGATATCTTAATGAAGTAAGTTCTTTGATTTTCCTGTAGTACTTGCCAAGAGGTAATCGCACTTATCCAACTTTTTAAAATCTATGCTTCATGTATTTGTCACTAGTTTTTAAGAATGATGCAAATGTGGAATTGCCCGAACCGAAACATGTACGCGCTGAAAACAATAAAATTTTCTATTTTGATGTCGGGCATAATGAGCGCGGTACCTTTGTCCGTATATCCGAGGTGAGTTGTCCTTTTTTTCTGAATTGAGGTATTGTGAACTCAACTATCCTTATATTTACTCATAATGTACCATTTCAGTAGGTTGTAATTTTTCAAATTCGATCGAATGGTTTCGTTTTTATGTTTTTGTTGAGAGTATAAAGCTGGGTGACATGTTTTGTTTTTTGCTTCTTGCTACCTGTAACTTTTAGGTTAAGCAAATTTCTGGAAGTCGTTCTTCTATCGCGGTCCCGATGAGCGCATGGGGAGCCTTTCGAGATGTTCTAGCAGAACTGCAAGAAAAAATGACGGCTACGAAAGGAGCCGAGAATGATACTGAGGAAACAGCCAAATCGGATGCTAAGCTAGAGCATCATAAGGAGTGATTGTCTGTGTTGTCGGACCATTTTGATGAAGATTGTAACGTTGAACTCTTGGACTCTTTCCGTCTATTTTTGCAGTCATTTTCTTATACTCAGCTTAGAAATACTAAGAATATCACTTTATCTAAAGGTCTGTCGTATATGGTTTACAAAGTCTCGCTTCGTTCAAGATTTTGAGGTGTTAAAGTCGATCAGTTATCACATTTTACTTTGGTTCATGCTTGTGTCCCCATTGTCCACTCATTCCTAATTCTTTCTTCGTTACATTTTCTCTTGCAGATGTCAATCATCATAAAGTACCTCGATAATAACAAGTTTGAATTTTCCTTCATACTACTTCATAAAAAGCTCGGCTAAACGTTATTGCTGTTTATGAATCTTTGCTATTGTAAAATTAACACCTAATTGCTTCTTAAACAATTTTGTATTAATTGAATACGTTAGGTGCACGGTCCCTTGAATTTTTGTAGTTTAATAGTCCTCTTATATTTTCTCGACTTTTTATGCATTGTAAGAATCGTCATTGTTGTTGTTATTCATATGGTCTCTGTTTCTCTCGCGATATTTTTATTACGACCTCTTTTCGAACAGATTCTTTATTTGTTAACTTTTGCGGGGTCGTGGAAAACTTGCCTTGGAAGAATTAGTTGGCACTGCGTTATTTCTTCAATTATTGATACCGCAAACAGGCTTTTATAGTTTTTACTTACTTAGATCAGCAGTAATGCGCATGCTAGTAGAAATAGTCTCTTGCGCAGCGGTTTGTGCATGCTCCGTTTTGAAAAGCGGGCTTTTGTTTAGAACCTTGCTTGTACTTTGAAGAAAAAAAGAACGCATTTTCTATTGGATTTGTATTTGAGTGTGTAATTTGTTCTTGTAGATGTTTTGTTTTAGTTTCACGTGGGGATTTGGTCTGTGAATTCTTTTTCAGTGGTTTTCCTTTGGCACTCCAATGTTCATTGTTCCTGCATGGGCAACAGCTGTAATTCATTGATAGTACTAAATGGAGTAGATTTTAATTTGGAGATATTGTGATCTGGGCAATAAAGATATTATTGATTTGTTTTTTATATTCATTGATTATCTATACAAGTACCGAGTACTTACATGGTCAGAAGAGAAGAGTTTTTTTGAGCTCATCAAGAGTTACCAGTAAACAACACTATGGGGTTACTATGTGTTTCTGTGGCCGTTTGGAATTTCTCAGTGGGACTGTTCGAAGTACAAGTAATCAGGAAATGCCTGCTATTCCATGCTAGTTTTGTCTAACCGTCCCTATTTTTCTGGTTACGACGTGATGTAGTAAAGCTTTGAGGCCGTTTCTCCCATGAAAACCTTATTAAGTGTAAGCTTACCGATTTCCTGCTGTGTAATACCACATAAGGCACAGTCATTTTTATCTGACTGGCTGAGTAGTTTCTCAGTGATGGTTTAAAAGTTTGTATTTGGAGAAATTGGTGAGTTCATGGACAAAATGTGGTTTGGAATTCTGAAGTTGGGGCTGTAGTGTCCTAGGACGGTCACTTAGTTTCGTCGAGCATGCCATCACGTCTGTCCTTGTTTTTCCATGGACACTGTTTCAGAGCTAAACCACCATAACCACCTCCAATCTATATTTCC
>PQVD01000239.1:0-22948 GCA_003012265.1 Setaria equina
AAAAAAAAAAGAAAGGAATAATTAATTTCCTAAGCTTTTTGCTAATTTGTCTAAAATATATGTTGAAAGAAAAAAAAAAAAAAAAAAGGAAAATCTTTTATTCCGAAACTGTTGTAATGTGAGAAACGAAAAGCCGGTTTTTCAATAGAAACCGGAACTCGAATATCTTTGATATTCAGGAAATAAATAGCCTTTATTATCATAATTTTTGCAAACAAAATTTAACTTTTCAGAGAGAAAGAAAGAGTTAAATTGAAATTTCCAACTAGAACAGAATTATAAAGCAACGACGACAAATTGTAGGCAAAACTTTTACCGAATGATAATTCTGAAGAACATCTCATATGCATGGATACCAGTTGTTCATTCTTTCAACAACCTGTTCATGCATCTTCTTCAATTATTCGCTCAGAAATTTTCCATATAATATCAGCTTTTTTCTTTTTTTTTCTTCACTTTAGAAAATATTTTGCTTTGTAAATTGGATGAATGATTGAACAAAATGATAATTTATTAATTATAAAATATTAAGATAAGATATCATTAGCAAATATATGATGATAATATTACCATTCATAATCATTTATGGATATTTTTGCTAAAATAATAATTTCTTTTTTGTGCAAAACATAATTGTAACATTTTCCTTAATAATAACAATAATATAGAACTAATAGTGATAATAACAATGTTAACAATAGCAAAAATTAATGAATAATTATCGAAAACCATAGATCAAGTTGCAAGCTTATAATTTATAGAAAAGATGGAATTAAAAATGAAAAAAAAAAAAAAAATAAAATAAAACTTGTTTAATAGGAAATCTCGTCATTTAATTATCATCAAAAAGAAATTGTGCTGGTGACGGTCACTTAAACGAAACCTTTAAAAAAAAAAAAAAAAAAAAAACCTAAATGTCTACAGTACAGGACTTAAGGAAAGAAATCACCATAGGGACCTTTTTTTTTCTTCTTGAGCGTCTTTATAGATTTGAATCTTGGCTTTCACAATGGATTCTACGATATTCCGTTCTATTACAGGGAATATTCCATCAAAATCTGCAAAATTGAATACTTTTAAATTTCTCGCAAAAATTTGAAAACAACTTAAGATAAACAATATGGAAGTAACGAAGAGCAACCCTTGTTTTCTCGTTCCAGTTCATCTTGCTCACATTGTGCGGTCTCGATCGCTGCATTATATTCCGTGACTTGTTTGTCGCAATAATCGAAGTTTTTCCTGGCTTTCCGGACCTTTTCACGCAGCCGTGACACTTCAGCCTCAGAATCTAAAAGTTTTAAAAAAGTTAGATAAAAGAAGAAGTTTGAAATTGAAGTAGTCAGACATGTAATTCCCTACAAACGATATGCTACTCAGAATATGCCGCTCTTATAGCACTTTATATGTTACTCAAATTATATACCTCGCAAACCACAGAGAAGTTTCTGCTTTACTTTTGCAAATTTCTTGGCTTTCTGCTCACTAACGATGATGCACTGTCGCCAATTCTCTACCTAAATAAAGAAGAAATGAGTGAAACTATCGTGGAAATAAATTTTGGACTCGGTTTCGTAAAATTTCGATATACTGCAGACCCGAATAACATTCAGAGATAGGCCTTCACAACCGCCTCTAGAAAAAAAAGCGAAAACTCGTAATCCTGTCGTAAGTAATCATAAAAATGCAGCATATATTAGGAGAAATAAGCTTAACAGTGCACTAAAATACTATATGCCTACTAATGACCGATATATTAGTGTTCCCAATTTATATTCTCTCAACCACAACAACACCGACAAACTGTTGTCGTTTTACAAAATTCCTACCTCCGATATTTTTCAAAAGGAAGAAATCCATTACACAGCAACATGTGCGGACAAATAATACGTGAAAGACGCATAAGAGATGTCAAGTGCCATAGTAAGTATAATGTGCATTTAATAAGTATGATAATGGAGCTCCTCGAATGAAATATTCAAATTTGTTACAAAAATAAAGTTAATCAGCAAGTTTCTTTAAGCACTACGGAAAATGCTTACCTCGTCGTTTCCACTTCTGATGTCCGTTTCAAACTGCTTGATACAGTTCATCAGTTCCATTAATTCATTTGCTTCGCTAGCCATAGCAAAATCCTTTAATTTGTATCATGAGGCGAAATAAATGATTCCTCACTTTATCTTTGCTTTCCTAAAAGTCATCAAGACGAATCAACCCAGCCACCCACGTTTTTTCCCATTGAGTATAACTTCATTTATGGAAAATTCCCAGTGATTGAGATGAAATAATCTCCATGAGGAACAATCCGGTCACATAGTTACACTTTTCCAGGAAATTCTACAAATGAAATGCAGAACTGAAAGATCCATATCGCCTTAGGAAACGTCTTCCGGAAGTGAACTGTCCCGCATATCCAGGGAATCTGAATCCAGAGAGCTCAAAATTATCAATAACGTTAACAGAATTTATATTTGAAATTATATCGCGTAAATCTTTCTATGCTCCTACAACGAAAAAGACAGTAATCCAGACAGATTTTTTTTTCATGTAATTATGATTAAGAGAGTTGATTTTTGAGATCTGAGATTTAGAGTTGTTTATTCGAGCTTATCCTAGGATTATTCATCCGGGAGTTTCCCCGAACTTCCGAGGAATTCTGGTGATGAAATAGCGCTGTGCGAGTGTGAACGCATTGCACGCACGCACATACATACACATACATATCGATTGGTTTGAGTGCTCCGTGCGATTTCGAAACGTGCACAGTCAGCCAGGGAGCATTGCGATTGTGTGTATGTGCTGGGTATGGGTGATGCAGACGACTTGTCCCAGTCGATGTTTACAGCACCTCGTGTATTTCCACCTAGAGTTTCCTGAGAGTTCCCGATGTCATCAAAGCTTAGACCTGTTTAAACAACCACCCAGCTAAACAGAAGCATTTTTTCCTGTGCTAAAATTTTAACTTCCAAACCTAATCTAACTTACATCTGTGAATTTGCATCCGGAACAGTGATACTTAACATTCTCTCTAGACTACGTCATTCATTCTGTGCAACCATATGATAGTGGCAGTTTCGCTGTGAACTTATGCTACGATCTTGTGCACCTTTTTGAAAATTTCATTTTGGTGGGGAAGTACGGATAAGATAGACAGTTCCATTCATTCAAATAGCTCCTTCCCTTTCGGCCCGTTATTACTTGTACGAAAGCCTTCTTGCACGCCTGGGAAGTTTATTGTTGCACAGAGGACAGAACGTATGGAACACGTGGCATTACGCTGCGGAAGAGTACGCTTTGCCTGAAACCGCAGGGTAGTGCGGATGGTGTTCATTTTCGTACTGCTCTGGGAAGTGTGCGTTCATTCTGAAATACCTATCGGATCGACGTTATTTTTCAGTTCTTTACGAGGCATACAGGCATTAGTTGTGCAGCATTGAGGTGAAAAGTTAAAAAGTTTTTCGAGTAGAGCGAAATGCCTCGCGGAAGACCTCGAGGTCGTGGTCGAGCTTCAGTCGGAAAAGCGCCAACTAAATCCTCGCCAACAAGTTCTGGTCGTAATCGAGGGCGTGCAAAGGCGGGTAGTAATTGGACGAAATCAAAATCTACAAAAACCTCCAAATCTAAAGAGTAATGATTCCATCTTGTTCAAATAATACAGCATTTTTCCAACAGCCAGATCGAGAGGGGTCGTCTGAATAATGGCTATATGGCTGCAATATCAGCTTCATCCTTTTAGGACGATTGTTTTCCGCTTTTTATCATCATTTGTTTGTTAAAAGTAATCAAATCATTTCTGTAATTTTGTATTATTCGGTTTCACAGCTTTTCTCGTTATCAGATTTACGTTTTTGCTAAATTTTATGCCGAATTCGAAGCCGAAATTGCGATTATAAAGAGTTTCAAAAATTTAAGAATTTTTTGCTAGATTCATAGTAAAGCGTTATGTCAATCAACAACATACAAGGTCATATGGCTTCTTTCAGTTTCTTTTTGAATATTGGCTGGGGAACTAAATGCTGTTTAGTCATTGTTCATTTATTTCCTTTAAGTAAGTTTTAGAACTTATTGTATTTTAGAAGCCGACAGGCATGGGATGAAAGTGACGAGGAATATGATAGACCTGATTACTACACCGACTCGTCAGGTGATTTCGATAGTGATACTTCCACTCCCCGGAGAAGTTAGCTTTTTGTGTTGTGTTGAATTAAGGAATTGCAGCATCAGACATTTCATTTGGACACCAGTGCTCGTTTATTTCATTTATTCTCCCGGATGATCTTAGCCATATAACTGTTTCAGCTCTGCAATAATCTTTTTAGCTCATACTGAACTTAATAGATTTGGAAATTGTCCTGTAAGCAGAAAAACTTTTATAGGTTCGGCAGCAATGGATTTTGAAGATGAAGCAGAGGATGAGGAGATAGAAGAGACATCATCCGTGGCTAGCCGAGTTCCAACACCCGGTGCATCGCTCTATGAAACGGATGAATCTATTGGTATGTTTGCTTATTTTCATGGAACTTGCTCAAATACTATAAAATATGTTCGAAATATTTCCTCTAATGATCTATTTTAATGATTTTAAGCCATCAATGTTTTGTCAAATTTATTATTCCCTTTTTGTGGTATTACAGTTACCAACCTCTTCTAGGACCTGCTTACTGTTTTGATGATCGTTTCATTTTATGAAATTTCATCTCCATAGTCTTCATTTCTCAGGCATTCATTATTCAACAAAATAATTTGCAGAATGTCCTTGGCTCGAAATTCCGACAGAGCAGTTACCGGTGTTAAAATTACCAAAAGGAAGCGAAGACTTATTGATCGATGAAAAATATCTATTTGATGCTGTGGAGGTATTGAATTGGTTTTGGAAAAGCGGCAACTTTCATATTACAAGTGCCGGAATTGTATTGATATAACTGGAGGTTCCCTCTTTGACTTAAGCCCATCTGCACAAACTAATTACTGTTCCTCAAAATTTGAAATGCAATGCAGTACTGCAGCGGTTATGTGAGTCAAAGTCGGGATCAATAGTCACTCATGTCACTAGTTATCGAATACTTCTGGTGGTAATATATGGAATGCATATTCTTTCTGTTCATGGGAGCAGTAAGTGAAATTGAACATTGTAGGTTTATGAAACATGTCGTTGGTATTACCAAGCAATACGCCTTTCGCCATTTCTCTTTGAAGATTTTTGCGCTGCTTTAAGTAATGAGGGCCAAACAAATCTCTTGGCAGAAATACATATTGCTTTATTGAAATTGTCGTTAAAAGACGATGAGGATGAACAAATCATCTTATCGGTGCAGGATACAAACAACAGTTTTAACATCATGCTACAATTGCTTGAACCGATGACTTATGCTGAGGTTGGCTGTTGAAAGAAAATTTTTGGTCATCTGTATGCAGTAATTTAGTATTGAGGGATTTCCTCTAACCGGGGAGAGATTAAACAGTTCATATGTGGAGTTCATTAGGGGTAAAGAAGGTTAAGAATTAGACATAAGAAAAATTCACTGATAACAAAATTAACATATGGATTGGAAGTTTTTGATATAGGACCTGAGAAATACATTGTGATGGTGTTTCAGGTACTTCGCCAATACCTAGAAAGCGATCCACAGCGTTTCCCTGCTCATGTTCTTGAGGCAGCAAGTGGGAATTATCCATTTGTTGGTGTGAAAGAACGGCTTATAGTTCTTTCATGGCTTTGCGATCGTTTCCTTCAAACTAACGAATACCGAAATGTTGTTAGGAATGAAGGAAAGTTAACAGCTGATGAGCATTGTCGCGAATGTGGAAAACCGGGCGATGTTTTACTTTGTGATGGTTGCGAAGCATGCTATCATTTGTCATGCACGAATCTTGCCGATGTACCTGATGGAAAGTGGTTATGTCAAGTGTGCGAATTGCATAAGGTGGAATTTATTTGATTTTTAAGTCGGAAGACAAAACAAAGCACTTAGGGAACTATTATGTAGTTACACAGTCGGGTTGGAGGTAAAAGCTATGCAGTGTTGGTTTTGCAGAACTCTGGGCAATATTTTGTTCTTATGCTCCAGTTTACTCAAACTTGCATTTTAGGTACGCGGCGTAACAGATTGTCAGGTCCCAGGTTATCGGTCGTCGCGTATGCCGATGCGTTTCAAACCACTGGGCCGCGATCGGCACGGTCGTCTTTATTGGTTTATTGTGAGACGAATATTTGTGCAGGATGATACTGATGGTTCTGTGCATTACTATAGTACTCTTCCTCAACTCTACTTTTTGTTAAATACGTTTTCTGTGAATGACTATGAAAAGCATTTGGCAGCCGTGTTTATGGATCTTCTTCCTCTCATTGATGAACATATGCGAATGACACTGCAGCTAACTGGTGATTATGGACGTAGCGCGAGGACAAGAAATAAAACTGATTTTTATCTGCATGCTGATAATGGTTAGTGTAAACTAGCATATTTTTGTTAAGCAGAAATTATGATAGGGCCACTGTTGTTTAAATAGATATGTGTAATTGATAAGCCGGCCCAATGACTTTATAATTTTGCAGTTAAGAGCTCTACCAGTTTACCTTGTTGCCTTGTCACGAAGTACTTTTTTTTTCAGTTGTGAGAATGGGCGACATTTTGGCAAAACCATTATTTAGTCAGTTACGGGAAAGTGATGATGAACGAGTGGTAGTTGCAGTTGGTTGCACGAAGCATATCGAAGTGAGCAAGTATCTATTACTCTGCAAAGTAGAAGAATTGTTGGGATTTGTTGGAAATTGCTTGAAGGATACGTTCTGGACAGCTGGCATGCAAAGTAAGTAAATGTTTTTCTGCTCTAACATTGTTTCTTTAAGTTAAACTCAGGAAAGAAAGAATAACTGAAATTTAATTATAGATTTTCTGTTTAATTCATCTTATTTTCAGCCCACGAAGTGATTACGAAAAAAGAAGTAATTGAAACAAATTTTCATGTGCCTTCAATCAATGGCAATATTGCGGAAGTACATTCTATGGACCTTGGATTTAGGCTTGGAGAAGGTGATATGCTAGCACGTTACGTCAATCAGTATAGTGTAAATGAATATGCCAAAAATCCGATTCAAAGAGCAAAAGAAAGAGATAAGAAAAAATACATGTCAGGAAGGTTTTCACTAATGGACGAAGGAGAATTCGAAGTGAGTTGAAGTGTTAAATGTATTTGAATATTATGCAGGAAGGTTTTCATAGTGAGAGAAGAACGCGAAGGATTTACATAAGGAATGTGAATGCTGAAATGAAAGTTGTGAAATTTTAGTGGTCAGTAACGAAGGGACGTGGTGTCAGTGGAACACCGGTTCAGATCGGGAAAATTATTCAAAACTCTGTGGAAAATTTCGCTCAGAAAATACCATCGTTTCTGATGCACCGACTATGGAAACGTGATGGCTTGGATTATTTTAAGAAGGTAATTTATGGAGAAGAGGGAATTTAGGGACTTTAATTTTTCAGCTGTTTTGTCATTTATCAGCACCATTCTGTATTATTTCTAGAGATTAGAAGAGGTACAAGTTGCTTTTGAAGTGATAAGAAAGTTATAAAATGGATGAATGAGTTTGAATTATTTGTGGGGAGTGTGTTGATATACTTTTCATTCGTTTTTTGTTGGATTTATGCAGATTATTCTGCTTTCATATAAACTCCTTTTATACTTTTTTTTTCAGGGACTTACTGCTCCACCAACGGTTGATTTGTTGAAAGATTTATTGTTGCGTTTTGAATGTGCAATTCGACGACCAGTTCTTCATAGCGTATGGTGGAATACACTGGGTCACACGCGACTAATACGCATAACAGTGGAAGATCGTGAACGACGTCAGCGTTATGAGACGAGGAAAAAAAAATTAGAAAGAGTATTCGCTTTTTTTTATATTAGTTTAAGAGCTTTTACTTTTGGACATCATCGATATTTGACATACTATTTGATCTAGAATGATGAAGTTTAATATGCGGATTTTCAAGGAATTTTGTGATTTTTTTGTGATATGATAGATCTCTTTGAGGGCGAGGAATATCCGTGGATCAGAGTGCATCGTTATTTATCATGTCTTTTTTTAAAAACGAAAGAAAGGCCCTGGTTTGTTTAGACATTAAAATGAATTGATTAAACATGTTGAAACTATGCTTTTTATAGGAGCTTTGGGCAGCAGAACCGGATGATGACGAAGTAATTTGGGTGAAACATCTTAAAGTAGGTTCAATATTAAAAAGAACTTTGTGGCGACAAAATGATGAAGGTTATCGAGTGAATGGTCGTAGGGCGCTTGGCGGTTGGTTGTGGAAATCTAAAACATTTCATCGTACATTTGTTCCACGAGCCGGAAAGCCAAGTATAGATGGAAATTTAGAAGTGTGTTTTTGATAGCATTTTATAAATTTCTGTTAAGCAGTATGGATAGTGTTATTTGAACTATGGGCAGTGTATTAAGTCTTTAAGCAGATGTGTTGAGACTGATGCAAGCGTTTGTCTGGCAGCCCATATGAGTTGTGCTTCATCTTTACTAATGTTGGTATAAAAATATGAGCAGTAAGTAATGATCAATTAGCTTTATTAATCGTTAGTATGGTTTATTTACTTTTTCTTTGGAATTCGAAAACCATGTATTTAAGTTTCTCAGTCTGACAATTGCCTCTTGGTTTATTACGCAAATAATGCAAAGCCTTTCAGCTTACAACACTGGCAAATCGGAAAGCAATTCGTCTGGAAAAATTTGTTAAACGGTTAAATCGGTGGAGAGCGACAGAATTGGAAGGCGAGGAACGGCAGGTTTTTTCGAAATGGATTTTAATTATATACCTTAAGATTGCATAAATTCTTTCACATATATCCAACATGGGACTAATAATCCAGCAGATGATAAAGGGAACTAATATGGAACATTGAACTGCATTGCTGTAAATAAAGTCAGTTTCAGGAAGTGGCAAAAGGAACTTTTGAAAGAGTGCTATTCTCCCACTTGTAGAATGGGTGTGGTACCGTTGTCTATTACCTCGGAAAATGACAGTATTCAGGGTTGTTACAGTGTCACATGTCGCCAAGCTTTAGTTCAGTCTAGTAAGTTGTATTTTATTATTGTATAGAAAAAAAGATGTGGGGTTTTTATGTGAAAATGAATGAGCAGTTTAGACCTGTAAAAAATTTCGATAAATGCTAGAACTGTTGATTGAAATATATTTTGAATATATCTTGATATTTCAATTTCTAGTGGGAAGAACGACAAGTGGTGTTGTGCATGCACGACCGCCTATTTCGTCGTCATCAAAATTTTGGCAGCGAAGTGGAAAAGATGAAAATGTTCTAGAAATGAATAAGCCGTTTCCACTTCCAGTTCCTTTCGACTATCGAGTTAGACGTACGGGTGAACAAAGTTTGTTAATATTGCCACAAAGGTTCTTTTTTTTCTTTTTTTTTTCTTTTTTTTTTTTAAAGGACTTGTGGAATTTTTTTTTACCGTTTCAGATATATCTCCCGACCTCGAAGTTGAGTTCTTAATTTTTCAGATTCCCATTTATGAAATTAATTTAAGCAAGTGAAGGTTTTTTAAAATTTTGCAGAGCTTTAAAACGTTTGGCTCGTCAAGGCGGAGTTAATCTGAATTACTTTGCTCCTGGTTTCCATCGCATGGCCAAAAGTAATAATCAGGTCTGGAATTATCCTTGTCAGCGTCCGCTCTTTGATAACTGTTGGAGGTTTGTTTTTGATGAGAAAGCAATTCTTGTTTAAAACTGCAGTGACTTATCTATTATTTATGGTTATGTAGCTGTTAACGCCTCCATTGAAAGTTTTGTCTGAAATATATAGTGTCTGGATGTCAATATTTTTTTAGACATTAAACAGTGTAATCCATAAGAGAGATTTCATCCACGCAGAATAAATTCATTCCAGAAATGATTTTTTCTTTTTTTTTTTTTTTTTTTTTTTTTTTTTTTTTTCAATGTACTTCTCTGCTTGTTGTGATTTCACTATTATCTTAGGTATTTGGTATTACGAGCTCAGTCGTATCACTCAGTCGCTTTGCATCTTCGAGTGCTGTATGCATGCGTTCGATGGGCTGATATGCATCGTGAACCGGATGAAGTTTGTTTTCAATCCATTCTAATTTTGCATATGGAAGTCGAAAGTCAGATCCTTGAAATTTTACAATATAAATAAGAAGGAATAATTAGTGGTTGTTGTCTGAAATCAGGTTTTCTTTTTCCCGGGGAAACGATTCATTTATTCATATTTATGTATATGACGGGTTCGCTTTTTATGTACTATATTCCACTTTTCCGCACGGTGATCCAAATAATTTTTTATAGGACTTTCGGGTAACAGTACATCTTGCGGATCATGATGAAGTGCGCACAGTGATTGGGCATAAGGAATATCCACCAGATGGAATGTATGAGCAGTATAAGCTAAGTATAGAGTTGGTTCCCCTGGATGACAGTGCTGAGATGGATGACGCTAATGAAGGCTTAGGAAGTGCCGCATATCACCCATCAAAATCGTTGGAGAAAAGTGAGCTTATTCCATGAATTTGTTTCTAGTTATTAATTTAGATCCAGCAAATTTTTCCATTTCCATCTTAGAGCTAAATTTATTCGTCATTATTAGCTTTGAAGACTAAAACATTTCAGTGAATTTCAATGTTATGGTAGTACTCAAGGTTTTGTTTCAGCTTTGCGTAAAAGAAAAGCAGTAAAAAGTAGATCCGAAAACGGAGCAATAAGAAGGGATCAAGTGAAAGTGATAGAACGATGGATTGACGGTGTTGAACTAAAACCTTGGGAAATAGCTAATTATTGGAAGAATATCGAAAATCGGACAAAACGTAGTTTAGCCACTCCGTCAGTCGTCACAGGTTCAGCTTTTTTATTTTAGTCTTAAATTTTGTTACGTCATGGTATGCCTGGTTTTCTTCATTCGATTTCTTTGTTATTATGGTTTCATACACACACACACACCCAAACATATTTGATTGCTACTGTTTTTCTGCCAGTTACTGCCGTATTGCAGTGTTTGTTGTGATATATTTTTGTTCATTGTTGTCAACTTTTCATGTGTTTTAAGAGGATACTGCAGAAGTGCAGTAGTGGTTTCAAAATATTAAATAAATTGACTACATTTCACGAATTTAATTTTGAGTTTTGTTTTTAGTAGGCAGTCGACTTTCTGCTCCAGTTGTCAAACACTACGAACCGCAGCCAGTTCATTCCAACCGCATGTCTACGGAAAGACGTCGTCCACAGCCGAAGCGTATGCCGGATTACGATTATGATGTGAAGGACGATGAGGACGAAGATGAAGATGACGAGTATATTGATGTTGAGACGTTGCCAAATATTGCTGAGACGAAATCACTGTCAAATGTAGAACCAAGACCGAAAGTGTCACGCTTGTCGGAACCAAGGTCAGATGGACAGTTAACTGGAAGGTGATTATAAAAATCATTAAACTTAATTAACAAGCACTGCTTGCTCTTGCTCTACTAATTTAGTATATTACGCTTGAATACATAGCCCACTGATGGAACAAATTGGTAACCATGAGGAATTTTGTATATGTGTACTCTTCTAGCCTTTTGTCTTTCATTAGTGCATATGTACAGAACTCAAATACTATTTTGAGCAAGGTTTTCTGACTTTAACATCAAATTCAGTACAGCTCAGCTGGTATTTTTCTTTTCTTCAAAGCAATCTGAACTAGATTTTCCTTTCCAAATTAAATTCTGCATGCATATACTGGTAGCAAGTATATTTGTTTTTTAATTGGTTTTCGTTAAAATTACCATGACTCATTACTACTAACACATTAACTTTACTTATTTTGAAATTGCAGCCCATATAAAGCGCAGTGGCAAAACCCCAATGTACATCGCCAATATGAGCAAGTAGCTAGGCGACCAGGAGAACTTTTAGGAGGCGGAAAATATACTATGTTTCAGGTCAGCTTTATTCTTTTCTCAGTTCCCCTTTAAAAAATAAGTTTCAGGGAAAACATAAATGTCGTTGTCAAGAATGATGAGAACTTTTTTGTTTAGTAAATCCCGAAACATTATTTTCTATTTAATCACCAAGTACGTTCCTTTGACCCACACTTTTTTATAGAAACCGGATGGTACATTCTGTCGTGTAATGGTTTATCAGAATCGCCCAGTACAGGGAGTCAGGGTAACAGCTCCAGGATCTGTCCGTCCTCCTACACTGGTGACTTCACAGTCAAGAATTGGAAATTATCAACGTGAGTCGGTACGAGTGCCAGTCACACGAAGAGTTGTTTCGGTTCCAGGTTCAAGCCATGGATCTCTTGCGGTTAGTTAAATAACAACTTATTGTTTGTGAATTTTGCTGATACTTTGTTTATACTTGTTAATCTAAGCACAATTTCCTGTGTACGTGGAGAAACATTTGCATAAATTATTCTCCTTTGATGAAAACTATTTTATGATTGTGAAACTTCACATAAAAGAACTTTGAAAGTTTGTTTCTCTATACCTGTAAAGCACAGCTTTCGACTTCCTCTTTCTTGAAATGTTAGGCACCGATGGGTAAAAGATTGCTACTGATTCGTCGAAGTGATGGAACAACTCAGTATTTACGACCGGTTACCAGTGGTACAGGTACACCTGGGACTTATCGAGCAGTTCGAACAACACAGGTGCATATTCTTATCTTTTAATATTTATTTCTATTTTATCCCCTTTATCGTTCGTTCTTTCCAGAAAACATTTCAGTTTTTTGTGACTTGTTATCATTTACGCCATTGCTCGTGATTCCCGTAATCCGTAATTAGCAATTATACTTTCTCCTCACCTATCGCTTATTTTGATTCAAGTTTTGTCGTCTATCTCCTAGATTTTGGTGTCTTACAGGTATTCCTAACGAAAGTTTCGGTGTTGTTTGAATTTTAACCAGAAATAACATCTAGGAGCTTATGAAATAACTTTCCTGACCAACTCTTGTCGCGTTTTCAATTACGATTTCATACTAACATTTCAGGCTGGCGGCGCAACAATAAGTGATATTCGAGGTCCACCCACAGGTATAGATTCATTATCTTTCACATATTATACAATTACATATTTTATTTCTGCTATCGTTTGCTAGATCGACACAGTTTTTATAGTGTTGCTCTGAATTTAACGAATCCTTTTTACAGGTCCCCCTTTAGTTCGCCCAGCTGGTGCTACTCGAACTGTTTTCACTGGCAACCAATCAATGGGAAGAGTTGTACGATTACCTGCGGTATCTGTTAAAAGTCAAATGATTGAATAGATCGCATGTGAAATTAAATATGCAGATTTAATATCAGTCTTTGAGATTACTTGGTAAAGTAGGATCTATTGTGCGAGCATTAAATGAGTAGGCTGAATGCGCTGTGACTTAGAATATGGCTCGTTCTCTTAACGGAAAGCTTTGCAAGAATTTTTTTGTTCTTATTAGTGGATTTGTAGCGAACAATAACGTTGGTAAACCAACCACCCGCTGCTGGCACTCAACCTTCGTCTACAGTTCGAATTGGTCGAATGCAATCGGTAAAATTATTAGGTGTTGAACCTATAATTATGATATCCAGTGACTAACATTAGGTTTAATTTTTTCTTTGATGATGAACGGTGAATTGGTCGTCTTAGAAACAATTCCCTTTTGTAGCTTCGATGCTAAATTTAGAATTCAATTTGAACTTTTGCAGAACACAAAACGAAAAATGGACGGTGATGAAATAGTGAGTGACCAGCCTACTGGTCCAGTTCCTACACATGTGGACGAGGATTATCGTTTATTAGCAGAAAGAGGCATCCGCTCGTCAGGAAGGCCACCGGTCCTGACACCAAGTTCTGGGTAGGCAATTTTTTATTATAATTTGGTGCAGATGTCTGAAAATTCATTAGATTGCAAACGTTGAATCTAGCTGCTATGAGTCTCGATTAAAAAAGTGAAGTCAAGTATGTATGGGAATTTTCAACTAAATTTACTGCTTTTTAATTTATGGAACTTTTTTATTGTTAGAAATGGACGCATTGTTAGCAGTACAAGACCAGCCGTGACAGTTCAACCGCGGCAAGGTTTAGCAGCAGTGGTCCATTCATCTCTCGAGCAGCAGACATCATCAGGTCAAATATTTGGTGACCATGACCCTATGGTAAGTGGACGCTCTCTTTAACTTTGTTCTAGAGATGAAAGTTAAAAAGCTGATTTGCCTTGTGCAGTTCCATCAATTATAGATAGATTTTTAATCGGTTTTTCCAAACTAATTTCATTCCAAGTCGTAAGTTTCAGATAAGTGGTGGTTACTGCAATAATGATGACCTGCAGTCTTATAGCGGGATTTAATAGCTTTACGTTAGTGATACATTGGCCTATCGATCTCTTATCACTCGATTAGAACAAGTATTTAGAAATAAGAAATATGAAGAGTGTCTAGAAATTCCAAAGAATTCAGATAATTCACTGAACTATTAGATGAAAGTTATAGCTTTGAATTTAAAGTAAACCTAAAATTAGAATAAAAAATAATGAAGCAAAGGGTCATGCACTAAATCCTTAGACATGACAAAAGAACCACTCTGTTGTCCTTCCCATCTGGAATGGAATCATTGGTTGATTCAAAATTGTTTTATACCGTTGTTGCATTTCAGATAATTTTTCATAATTGCTATGATCGTGTGACTTTGTGTTATATCTTAGCTTATGGAATTCCACATAGAATTTATTTTCTCCCAACAAAATTCTTTGAGGAGTTTGGAACAAATATTTTTGCATACATTAGGACTTCGATAACATTGAAAACGGCGGGTTGAGGTTAGAGGATATTGAAACAGTTCATTATTTTCGGTTTACTCCTTTGCATTTTTGACTTGCTTGACGGTGTGTACAGTCGGATTTCAAGCATTATGCTGTTGTTTGAGGAAGTCTTCTGTTGTATCAGTTCCTTATCTACTTACGGTTTCATACCGGAAGTATTTTTAACATTATGTTTCTTTAAAAAACATCTCTCTTTTCCTTACGAAAGTTGATTTCGTCTTGTCGTATGTCGTCTGAACGGTGCCGAAAATATTAGGATTTTAAATCTTTGTTTTGTTGACGAATGTAAGGATTTGTAATTCATTTTACATTTTAAATATGGATGATTTGTATCAGCTAACGCATTCGCTTAGTTCTACCTAATTTTGTATTTGGATTTTTCACTATTTAGGTGATGGCCGGCTTGAACTGTTGTTTGATTTTGGCTACCATCTCTATATTTTTTATGTTGCTATTTTTGTGTATAAAATAAAGTATTCTCGAAGTAATATTGGATTGTTTTGCAAGTCACACGATCATGCACTGTTGTATGAAAAATTGTCCACTAGATGATACATAATTTCCATAGTAGGTTAGTAAATAGACAAAAAGGGTCGTTCAGTAGCTACCAAAGTCCAATTTCCAGGCTGGTTCCGGATATTCTGCAACTGGTGGTGGTAGATACGCGAACATGGTACGGAATGCAGAAACCAGGACAGCAGGGTACGGGTATCCCACATTTTTTTCGTTTACTTGGACAAAGATGTTGAGGAGTGTAGTAATTTTACCATTTCAGTGACATAACAAGGAGGTTGTGCTACTTTTTTTTTTTTATAAATTCACTTTAAATAAAATCCAAGTTTGGATTACAAATAAAATAGTGTTCGTTCTTAGGATCGTTGCGCGGATGCGTCCTGGTGCAGAAATGGGTCGAGCGGGGCATCGTGGACGAGGAGGTAAATCATTAGTTTGTTTTGTAACTTTACTGAAGTTTTCATCGAGGATGTTTTCCAATTTCCCCTGGTTTCGGAAGAGATACCGGTGACGGTGTTCAAGAAAGACTGTGTCGTAATAGTGCTTAATAAATTCTCGTGAGAGATGTGTGGAGGTGCTCATGTCGAGTGGTGCTTAGTCTGCTTTAGGTTACTCATGCTATAATGTTAATATTGTCTAATGTTAGTCTGAACTCTTAATTATTAATGGTTACCGATTCATATTGTTCGAAAGTCTTAGCTTTATTCAGATTTAAAAGTAATATTCAGTGCTAAACACTTTGCATTATAAAATGTTTCATGATATCTTAGGTGTTTTTTCATCTTTTTTCCTTATTGGTCTGAAGGAATGGTCAATCAAGTTCGTCGGGTCGTTCTTTCACATAATTTTTAGTTACTGAAATTTTTTTTTCTTTTTTTCTATTAAAACTACGTTCATCTCTAACGGACAAAAAACTGTAATGTCTGCGTATCTGTTCCTTTATGGTATATAATGTGCTATTAGAAAAGATATCGTGGACCCATTTTATCTTACTTTTACAGGTGATGCTTAGATAACTCCATCATATAACTACGTGATTTGAGTTCCAGAGTTCAACTTGGTTGTAGTTCAAGGAAAGCATACTTTAGGTCGACATTAAAAAAATTATTAAACACTTAAATGATGGGAAATGGTCGATCATTTTTGGTCTATTTCGGGGATTTTTAAGAGTTTGCTCGTAATCTTTGGTGATCGGTGTTAATTTCTCTAGTATAGCAATTGTTTCGTTGTTGGATATTAACTTTAGTTGCATTATGTGAAATCATGTATAGTGGGCATCTGGAAATTCATAAATTGTAGTGTATGAAAATGGTGAGAAGAGAGCCGACAATCTTGGTTAAAGTGCTTACGCAAACTGGAAAAGCAATTTCATTATTAACTTTTCTAGTTGTAATTGTATAACAAGCTGGAATTAAAAAGCATGAACAAATTGATTCAGAACTTCCTGAGCTAATTTGAACGATAGTTATTCGATAAAAATATGGACTTTAATTTATAGCAAAGCTTCAAGAAAATTTTGATTATTAGATTAGTTGTGTGTAGAATAGTTTTGTGCAAATTTGATTATAGAGTGATTTAAGCATGGTAGTTCCAACCACTATGTACACGTCGCTACGAAGTAGTGCAACAACTTTTGGAAATGCGTATACTGCCAATCGTCTTTGATTAAAATATTTCTTTCTCAAGCAAAATTTTAGTTTTTCAAAAGTGAAACTGTTTTTTGGAATTCAATCTACCTTGGCCATCTTGATTTTTTGAATGTTTTTAATTAAACTTATTCATGTTTGCTTCTGAAAATCCCATTTATCTCTTCTTAGTATGCTAAATTTACATAAAATATATCTTTAATTTTCAACATTTTCAGTACCATCATTATATGGAAGAACACAAATGTCTCATCTAAATGAATTAGCAGATATCGCATCAGCGGTCGGCCACAATTACGTTAGTAGCCATGGTCAGGTGAAATGTGTTGGGACCATTGATATTCGGTCAAATCTTTATGTTCGTCCTTTTGAACAAGCTGATCAACGAACGATAAAAGAGGTTTTCTTCCCTGACTTATAACAATATAGTTTTCCTGATTTACTTCCATAAGCAGATAGATGTTGGTCTTAAGTTATATCCTCTTGATTCGCTGAAAAAACTTTGCATTCTAAGCGAAATGCAGGACTCTGAAGATCCAGAAAGTAAAATTGTGAATTATTTAATCTAAATTACAAAAATGGAAAGTTTCATCGATAAAGTCAACAAAATTTATTTTTTATTTAGCTTTCCTGACTTATTTTTTTATTTTCTTGTATTCATTTTTTTCAGATCCTTGACAATTTGATAATAGAAGTTTGCATAATGGATGCTGAGAATGGGTGGCATAGGCGTCATATTCAGCGCGCTTTTGAGAAACGCCAAGAAGAACGAAAACGTCGCGAAATGGAACAAAGGTAATGGAACAGTTGCTTTGTGCTTTCGTGCACTTTTTTTTTTTTTGAGATGGATTAACTGAAAGTGAAACTGAACACTGTCTGGAAAATATTAATTTGTGATTACGTGATTTTTTTCTCCTTGTAAACGTTCACTCTCTTATTTCTTAACATCTTACTGTCGGATTTCAGGGCACAGAAAATTGAGCGGCTTTCGGCGCGACAACTTGAAGTTGAGCTGGGTGAGCGCATTGAACGGTTCAAGAGAGAAGTCAATAAGAGACGAATTAAGTTAGAAGATAGAGCAGAGGCTGAGGCCGGAATGATTGCGCCATGGCGCCGGCCTCGAATCAGGCCTGAGAAGAGTGAGGCTTAAAAGTTGATCGAAAACTGAAAACATTAATTCAATTTTGCGAGTGCTTCTTTATTCAATTATCCTGCTAATTCGGATAGATCTGGGTGTTTAAATTTTTGCGGATTTAAAATATCTAGATTTCGTAGCCGTTATGAGTTTAGATTTTTTAAGTAGAATTGGTGTAAGGATTGTTTATCAGTTTATAAATTCTTCAACGAAATTTATGTGTTTCTGCAGGAGCGCGTGAGTTTTATGCAGGTTCGACTGCACAGTTGCAGTCTATAGCAGGGATGCCGGTAGAGCCGAGTACTATATCGTTAGGTGGTATAATACATACCGATGAAACAGTATCGAATAAGGTTTGTCATAGTTGGGTTGTTGATAGTGCATAATTTTACCGTTTTTGCTTCTGCTAAATCTGATGAATTTCTAAATAATTAAAATTCAGGTAGATGAACAGCCGAGTGTCCGACTTCCAAACGAGCATGATATTGAGAAGTGTTCTAAAACTACAGGATTAATACCGGATTTATCCGTTCAGCAGCCGTCACCGCCATCACCTGTGAAAAATGATCCTTTCACTGAATCAAGGCTGCAAGTGGAAAATCCCTCACAGCAGCTTATTGAAAAGACCAGGAAGAAGAAGAGTGTAATTTTTTTTTTTCTCGAATTTTTCTAAATTTTGTTACTAATAAACATGGTGACTAGCTTTCTCAGTATTGGCAAATATTTGAGAGATGCAAAAATTGAAAAGCTTAAGAAATGTATGCAGAAAGGTTAGAATCTTTGTTCACATATATTATAATGGAAATGTGGTGCCCATCCTTTTACAGTGATATAAGCTAGATAATTCCGTTTTATAATTTCAGTACAGCGTAATTTTTATTTTCCTTTATAAGCAGTTACGATGAGAAGTGAAATGAAAACCTATAATAACAAACAAGATTAACAGCCATTAAAAAGGGAAATGAAATTTTGTTTTTGGTGTCTGAAAAATTTCTGTCAACTTCCTTCTTTCTGTCTTTTGCTGCACAATGCGCATCGTCAAGTCCATCGCAATGCCGTGTCATTAAGCGCTTTATGCATATGTTTCTGGTGAAAAGAAAACTACTTCCCAGATTTTATAAACATCCTGATTTTGATTTCGAATGATTTTAGTGGGAGGAAAGTTTGGTCAAGACTGAAATAATGTCGACATCGCAGATATCTGGCGGTAGTGAAACGAAGCTGAATGCAAAAAATCGGAAAGACCAGCGTCGTGTTACACGTGGCACTACTCCTTCAACGTCATCACGGCCAGGAACTGCCAGTTCTGGTTCTATTCCAGATATCGATACTACAAAACGGCACTGTAAATGCAATCAGCCGTACGACCCGAAAAAGTAGAAATTTAGATCTTTACCTCTAAATTTCAACTTTTTGTGGTTCCCTTAAAACTAGATTTTTTGATATTAGCTTAATTAGTGG
Source organism: Setaria equina (assembly GCA_003012265.1). Classification (NCBI taxonomy): domain Eukaryota; kingdom Metazoa; phylum Nematoda; class Chromadorea; order Rhabditida; family Setariidae; genus Setaria; species Setaria equina. Next base: position 19,575 of record PQVD01000239.1, read on the forward strand.
ATAAAATGTGATAGCTACCTAATGATAGCATTTAATACAATTCATGCCGCTCCATTTCATTTGTTTTCTGCTATGACATATTTCGTAAAAATTTTTTTAACAGTAGTAGAGATCGAACAGGATATGTTAGAAATGGGTGCATTTTTTAAACACAGAGAAGGAATTAGGCTTCAAGATTTTTGATGTGAATTTATCTGCTTTCAGGTTTTACGTTGGCTGCGACCTATGTTATCAGTGGTTTCATGGCAAATGTGTTGGCATATCAGAACGAAAGTCAAAGAAAATGACAAGTTGGATATGTGACGATTGTGCCAAGGAGCAAAAAAGTTCGGGACAGGCTAGTTTTTATTTCCATTAGTAGGAATGGTCATGTGATTGGAGGTTTTTTCTTGACTAGATTCAATAATTTGCTCTGAATAGTAAGAACTGAATTATTGTAAGCGCACAAGAACCTATTCTCGAAATTTTTGAAGAATTCAAAAATATTCCACAGCTTGTTATGTCTGACTCTCTAATTGTAACATTTTATCGAGCAGGTGGTTTAGATAGAATATGCAGTTGCAGTTTGAGAAGCTGCGGGGAAGCTTATTGTAGGCCTTATATCTTGACACTTCCTAGTTATTATTATGCGAATGTTCTAGTATTTCTGAAATTCCAGCATCTTTTCAAATAATGTGACTAAGGAATGATTCAGTCTCAGTAAGCATTATTTATGAAAATCAGTTAAGTTTTTTGAGCTGTTTGTAGTTTTATGATCAAGAAAAGTAGACGTTGTTCATTCTTCCAGGAGCTGTATTGTGTTTGTCAAACGCCGTATGATGATTCACGATTTTATGTTGGATGTGATGGATGTGAAGGATGGTTCCATCCGCAGTGTGTTGGTATTACTCAAGAGTATGTAGTTTATTTATTACAGGATATGAATCAAAAAATTTCAACATCTCGGAAACTACTCATTTCCTAATTTTCTTTTTAGATAAATGCTTTCTTTAGGTAAGAGGAAGAGAGATGATAAATATAGGGAGAGGTATAAAACTTCATTTCTTTGTTTAGAATGTATTATTTCGTATTTTATTTCATTATTCGAAGTTCGAATATTTTAGCCCGCACTTAGAGTAATAAATGTAATGAGAAAGTTTAACTGTTTGTATGTATAGCAATGGAAGCTTTTAAGTGAGTCACTTAAAACTCTTTAGTGAAAATTGATATTTAAAAGTAAGAGTGATTTTGCAACAACCATCTTTATCTTAACAAAACACTGTCATTCACAAATAAATTCAAAGTGAAATTAGAAATTGGGAATAACTGAAAGCGGTTTCGTTCAGGGAAGCTGAGAAAGCCGCTGAGTATCTCTGCCCTCAGTGTATACAAGACAAACAAGTGGGATGTAGATCGAGTACTTCATCACCTCTGATAATGCTTACTCGTCCTGATTTTGAGCTTCTCTGGCAAGCTTTCGATAGCTTAAAAGATCACCGTACTAGCTGGCCTTTTCGTGAAGCAGTTGATCAAAAAGAGCATCCAGACTACTATTCCATTATCAAAAAACCAATGGGTTAGTTTTGAAATTTTTTTCATCTCAATTGAGCTATCAAATTTTTCTTCGACTTCTTTCCAAGGATATGACTTGACTGACTAAAATCTCACGAACCTATAATGAACAGTTTCAATAAAATATTTGATTTGCAGATCTCAGCATCGTGGAACGAAAGCTGCAAAATCGCAAATATCGTCATTTAAAAGAATTTACAGCTGATATAACGCAAATATTTGAAAATGCCCGGACGTTTAATGCTAAAGATTCAGCTATCTATCAGTGCGCTGATATCCTTGAAAAGCAATTTCGTGAACGAGTTATAGAAATTAAATCTGCAATCGAAAGAAGGACCGGTAAATAAAAATGGTCTGAATGTTTATTTACTTTGAAATGCTTACGACCAACTAGTTAAATTCGCAATTTCATCAGTGAGAAGAACAGTTAGATTAAGCATAAGAAAACAGTATCGTAGTATGAAGAAAATAGACTAGAGACATATTTTAACCAGGAAGTATCAAAAGTTATGAAAGCCTGCATAAGACTTTGTATAAATTGACATAAGGTCTTCATTTTATCGAATTTAGATATATAGAATCTGGAAATTTTCCTCTCATGTTCTTGTGATAATAAAACATTCATAAATGTTGTAGTACCATATATATCATACATGAAGTATTTTAGGAAGGCTCAATTTCAAAAAAAGTATGTAGCCATAAGTGCCGCATTACACGTGCCTGTGCTGTAATACGTGTCGCAGTACCGCAAAGTTATTGGTGAAAATGCTTGAAACTCATCGGGCGATCTCTGCAGACTAGATCTTTTTTTACATATGCATATATTAATAAATTTTTGTTACATTTTTATGTTATTGCTTTTTCTGGGCGATATTATATGAAATTTGTGCGTTTTGTGTCGAAATTTTTGTGAAACTGTCAGAGAGAGAGAAAAAGAAGAGGTGTCCAAATCCGAAGTTCATTCTCGAGATTGGTTTCCCTAACCTTTGGAGATTATTAATATATCCGAAAAATTCTCGTTTCAAGCCATTTTGGAAGATTTGTTTATTCTGTGAATTCGTATTTAGCAACCACAGTATAATTACCAGTATTACCTCATTCTTCAACCTACCTTTTCTCTATCATTTTATAGTATAAAAGTCATTTCAGTATTTTCTAAGTTTCACTGGTACGGTGACCTGTGACGTGTGATGCTTATAGTCTGTGAGTGACAGTGCATTATATAATGAATTACTAAAAATCTAGGATCTTTTGCATTTTTATCGACGGTTAGCAAGAATAGTTAGTGTATACTTGGATTTAGTTTCTTCGTTTCAATTTTTCTTCATATTATTTTAAATATAAATATTTTGTTTTGCAAAGAAGTGTACACTCTTTTCCATCATGAAGCAAAGTCATAAAGAATGGTGTTGTGAAATGATTCTACATGTTTCCAATAATTGATGAAAATTATTGGAATGTTGCAACGAACATGAAGTTTCCTTGCTGAAAGCAGAATAAAATTAACTTTTGATAATTTTTATTTTAAATTTAATCGCAGTAATGAGCTCCCATCTTGCTTTTCATTTTTCACGCGGATTGGTGCATGATATATTCAATAACTGTGAATATCCTGACCTCTACATTATGATCACTATATCAATAATCATGCTGCAGCTAATCGTTTTTCTAACGAACCCTCTATTGTATCAGAGAAATACCAGTTAATACAGTAAATTGAGGGAAACAAAAACTGAAATATTTGAGTTGTAATAGTTCAATTTTAATTACAAGTCGATTTTACAGTCCTTATTGTGGTATTTGCTTCATCGCCAAATGAAAAT